>WOXC01009785.1:0-43876 GCA_011680675.1 Gymnobelideus leadbeateri
ATGGCATAGCTTTTCAGAACACAGAGTCACCTCCACACCACGATGAGGCATTGGATTAGGACTTTGTGGAGGTATTGGATCCTAGACACTTATTAATTCAGGCTGTACACAAGTATTCTCCCTCCTGCCCCAAGTATTTGGAGGTTCAAATGAGAGACTGTATATAGTGCTTGGTAAACCTTCAGGTCAATCAACTTATAAACATTTATTAAATGCCTATTATGTACTAGACACTTAGCCAGGTACTAGAGATATAAAGACAAAGTGAAACAATCACTTCCTTCAAAAAGCTCATATTCTATCAAGGAACAACATGTATATGTGTATTTTCCCATCCAAGTCCACAGATACTCTGAAATCTATCCACAGACTCCAAGTTAAGAACCCCTGATCTACATGTATTCTTTCTTAGTTCCTTCTCCAACATTTAGTACCTCCTCCCCCCAAACTCTTGAGAATGATTTTATATATATACATACATATCAGGAAAACTCATCTTCCTGAGTTCAAATCTCACCTCAGACACCTTAACTGTGTGACTCTGGGCAAGTCACTTAACCCTGTTTGCCTCAATTTTCCTCGTATGTAAAATGAGCTGGAGAAGGAAATGGTAAACCACCCCAGTATCTTTGCCAAGAAAACCCTAGATGGAGTCACAGAGAGTTGGACTAAATTGAAATGACTAACCACAAACAACAATATACAAAATAGAATCATGATCATTTTGGGGGTCAAAGACCCTAGCTATTGGGCAGGGAATCAAGAAAGGTGTCAGGTGGATCATGGGTTTTTAGCCTGGAGTTCATGTACCCCACAGGGTCTGTGGATAGATTTCAGGGAGTCTGTGGAGCTGTATGGGAAAAATTGCATCTTTATTTTCACTAACCTCTAACTGAAATTTAACATTTCCCTTAATTATTTGAAAACATTTTGGGAAGAGGCCTATAGGCTTCACCAGACTGTTGTCAGGGAGTTCTCCTTACCCCTTGTTTAAAGCCACAAACCCATCAGTGGTGGACTGTGAGTCAGAGATAAGGGACCAAATTGAAAGTAAGGAGATTTTTATTTTAGAGATGCTCTTGTTGACAGCAAATTCAGCTTCCTGGTTTTTTTTTTTTAAATAATCTGTTATATCATGGGGTCTTTGGTTTTTATAACCTTTTGTGTCTGCTTAGAATATACAGCCAAAACTTTATGGCAACTTATGATAGAAAAATAAAACATTTCCCATAGAGAAAGAAGAAGGTCAGTCAGAGAGAAAAGAGTATTTGGAATCCAAGCAACAGGATTCATTATCAGAGCAAGAAAACATTCCCTATTAAATGGCAGGAGACAAAGGGAAGGGACTAGTAGATACTTTTATAATTGTAGAAGCAGTCCTTTTTGACAAAACTGTAGGGTCTCTTATCTAAGGATAGCAAGTAGTTACAACAATGCATGAAACCATTTACTTTATCCTGTTCTTTCATAGAACTTGGGGACTGTCTAATATTAGGCTACCTGGCGTTGAAGGATTCATATATTGTTATTCCATCAAGATGTCATGAAATGATTGTGATTCCAATTTTTCTTTCACATTGCCAAAGGGGCCTATGACACAAAAAAAATATTAAGAACTCTTAATGTAGACACTAGGGATCTTAAGAATTAAAGGTGTGAAGGGAGAGTATGCCTGGCATGGGGAGTAGTAAAATGGCCAATGTGACTGGGTCCTGGGGAGTGTGAAGAGGAGAAATGTTTAGTAAGTCTGGAAAGATAGTTGGAATCAGGTTGTGAAGTGCTTTAAATATAAAACAGAAGAGTTTATATTTGATCCTAGAGGTCATAAGAAGTCACTGGAGTTCATTGAATAGGGATGTGACCTGGTTAGTAAACCAGGAAGAAAAGTTTGGTGACTGTATAGAGGCTAGATTGGAGTGAAGAGAAACACCAGAGGGTAACCAATGAAGAGGTTATTGAGATAGTCTAGCGAAGAGGTGATGAGGGTCTGAACTAGGCTGGTAGCTGTGTAGGTACAGAGAGAGAGGGAGAAAGAACAATAGAGTTTTTTGGGGGTGGGGAGAAGGGGCTCAGAGTTAAATACACATACATAGATACATACCACATTCTTTTGCTGCAAATTCACAGAGGAGAAAAAGAACGTTTTTATTAGGAAAACCATCTAGTCAATGGATCTGTAGTAGTGATGGGACCTGGACTCCTAAAAGGAAAAGACCAAGTCCCTGAAAGCCCAGTCCCTGAACTTTCTCACACAACCCAGTCCCTGGCGTAGGCCTGAGGCATCTGACGAAGCCCAGCCTACTTAGATACACTATAATCCTTTTAACAGTCCTTTCTCTGTGTTCTCCATCACTTAACTCCTTTCATTGTCTGCACCTGGCCCACCTCAGGCTACTCTCCACTCCTTAATCCCATCTAGACCTTTCATTGTTTGCCCCTGGCCCACCCCAGGCTACTTACTACTCCTTAATCTCAAGATCTTTTCACTTACTCCCCCCCCCCCCCCCCCCCCGCTTTTATATAAGTAGCATTCTCACCCCCATGAAGTAGTAGATTTACTAGGAATCTTGCCTGCCATACTGGTGTTAGAATAAACCTTGCTATCCTGACTGAAAGAAGGTATAAGCGGCAGAACCCCCCCAACCCTTATGTTTTGGGGTTCCCCGCACCCCAAACCTCAATAGCAGGATGAGAGGACAAATATGAATGGCTAAATAACCCTGCTTACCTTACTACCCCATACCTGCCTCCTTTTCCTTAACTCCTGTTTACTCTCCGTGACCTGGGAAATGTTCTTCAGGCCCTTGTTCTTTAAGCCTTCCTCCTCACTGGCAATATCATCACAGCCAACATATCTATAGTGCTTCAAGGTTTGTAATGCACTTTACATATCTCATCTGAGCCTCCTAACAGCCCTGTGAGGCCAGTGCTATGACCATTGTCTCCTCTCTACCTCCTTGGGTCTGACTCACTCTCTCAACTCTTCCATTTCTCACTCTCATTAATCCCTTTTCTTTTTTCTTTTCTCTCTCCTTCTTCCTTTTTCTATTTTTTAATCCTCTTTTCCTCCTTTCTCTTCCCACCCACTTTTCTCCCAATCTTTTCCTTCTCTTCCCTACTCTACTCAACATCTCTCTTTTTCTTTCTTTCCCACTTTTCCTTCATCTCCTTCTTTCACTTCTCCTTCTCTTCCTCTTTCTTTTTCCCTTTTCTCTTTCTCTTTGATTCTCTCTCTTCCCCTCCCCCCCCCGCCTTATTTCTCTTCTTGTACTTTCCCTCTCCCCCTTACCTTTCTCCCACTTTCTTTTTCCTCCTCTCTTTTCCTTCTTCCCCTCTCTATCCCCTTGATACTTTCCTCTTCCCTCAGAGGGTTTATTTGTTCAGCCAAGCAGCACTGCAAATTACAGTGTGACCTCCCCCTGCCTTCCAATCTCTAGCCTGAAAAAGAAAAAGAAAATAATGTTCATAATAAATCCCTGTATTTGTTTGGTGCTTTCCACTCTTTTCAAAACAGTCCTGCTTTTATAAAAGACCTCATTTGGGTGAGCCCCACAAAACACCTGAGAGGGCTCCAAGAGGCAAGAATCATCACCCTCTGTGTCACAAATGAGGAAAACGCTGGCACAAAGGAGAGAAGGCAAGGTTGCTCCAGCTAGGAATCATCAGAGGGTCTGGAAGGTGGGCTGTATGTGAGGCTCCCTGGCAAGGACAGGTGAATTTGGGTCCTTGCTGGGCTGACAGAACATCCCCACATGGGTCTCAGCATGTGTGGGAGCCAAGGCTGAGCTGGCTGATCACCAGAACTGCTGTCTTGCTCTGACTTGTTTGCAGAATGCTCATGGACCTCACTTTTGCCCACAGCTTCATCCTGTGCAAATGTCAGACAGGAAGCTCCATTCAATCAGAACCTTCTCTAATCTGATCTATAGTCAAGATGGAGGAGGGGCTTATACTTGGCATCTCTTCCCCTTACCAGAATACTCATTCCACCACCAATCACCTTTCCCAGAGAGAGTAGATGTTTGGGGCATGAAGCAGTGGGTACAGGAGAGTCAAACTCTCCTTCCTATAAATCCCTCTATATAACAATCCCTCCCTCACACCTCTTACTGTGTGAAGGTATTTCCTATTTAGTTTCTTTTTCTACTGATCCTCACAACAGTCCTGTGAAGAAAAGAGGGTGGAGATTATCCCCATTTTACAGAGGAGAAAACTGAAGTCAAAGAGGATGCACCTGACCACATACAAAATCCAGTAACCAATCACTCCACAGCTACCCATCCATGCACACTGACTTGCCCTCCATGTATACAGAAGAGGTATGTTTAAGGCTCTTTTGCTTCAGGGTAATGGTTTTCCTTCTTAGAATCTGGGCACTAGAAGGGACTTCAGATCAGGCACCTCAAACTTTCTTCCATATCATCCCTGATAAGTTGTCATCTTGCCTCTATTTGGAAAAACTCCATTGAGGCAGGAAACTGACCACCTCTGGAGGCAGACCCTCCCACTTTTGATAGCTTTCATGACTGGAAGTTCCTTCTCCTATGAAATGGAAATTGCCCTCTCTTTTCCTCCTCTCACCCTTTTCCTCCTACTGCTTCCCAATATTTCTAGCTTTAAAAAAAAATTATTTTCCTTTGGAGTCAAGCAGAACGGGTCTTCAAATACTTGGGCACAGCTATTGTATATCTTCCTCACCCCTACCTCCTAAGTCTTCTTTAGGCCAAATACCTCTATGGCAAGGCTTCCAGTCTTCCTCACCATCCTGGTCAATTCAACAGGCAATTATTAAGCTTAAGGAGCTGTGCTGAGTTGGGGATACAAAGACAAATATGAAACAGTCCTTGGCATTAAGGTGGTGCAGTGTATAGAGCCGTGAGCCTGAAGTCAGGAAGACTTGAGTTCAAATCTGGCCTCAGACACTTACTAGTTGTGTGACTCTGGGCAAGTCATTTAACTTTAGTATGTCTCAGTTTCCTGGACTGTAAAATGGGGATAATAACAGTGCCTACTTCCCAGGGTTGTTGTGAGGATCAAATGAGAACATTTGTCAAGCACCTAGAACACAGACAGCACTTAATAAAATTTTTGTTTTGTTCCAGCCTGGAGCTTGTTCCCATCCCCCACCTTCCTCCTGGACCTTTAGGGAGTAGGGTAGGGTAAGGAAGGGTGCCTATATAAGCTCCAAAGGATTTCAGGGCATTTCATTTCTGTACTTAGGCAGCAACCAATGTATCCCGGGCAACAATATGCCATGGGCGTCCTGTGTATGGCTCGTGGGCCAAATATTTTTCTTTCAATTAGGGTACATTAACTAACTGAATAATAGGACCTCACCATCTGTAGAAATGTTCCCACCTCCCCCAGACTGCCACCAGGTGTCATACTATAATAGTTGGGTAACTTAGTAAGTGTAAGTTAACTATAATTTGGAAGACCTCTATGGCCTGCTTGGATTCCCCTAACATAATTTAAAATTACTCTATGTGGTCAAGCCTTTCAGACTTTGACCTAAATACAGAAGATGCATGAAATTTAAGCTTTCTGGGCTTCAGCTCTCTCTTCTGCAAAATGATCATGTTGGAATAGGTGACCTTGACAGCCCCTTCTAGTTCTGAGTCTGTGAGCCTAAAAGTTATAATGGTTCTTTCTGTGGACATAATAATGTGAAGAATTAGTGGCCTACCATGCAACCTCCAACTTGTACAAAATTTTAAAAGAAAAAGTTGGGCTGACTTTATCATTAAACTGTAGTGTTTTGGATGTGCAGAATCCAAGAAAAATAGTAAAGAGTAATTCACCCATAGAGCTCCAAATATGACAGTTTATTAACACTCACAAAGGACCTGCAATCCCACGTTCAGAGTAACTTTTGAACATGTCTAGCTTCCAACTATCGCTGCCATGAATTTCAATAAAAAAGTCTCTGAACATTTTATAGTCTGTCAATGTTCTTTCCTCTCTTCTGTTTCTACACTGGCATCTTCTCTCCTTCCCAGGTTCATGGTTCCACTGTGGAACGAGGAGCGTTCTCCTTCTCTTTTCTGCCCTATTTCCCCAATCTTGGTCTAGCCCATCACCTCCTTCTCCTCTGCTCCCATTTGCCTTGAGTCTTCCATCCTGTTAATAGGCTTAATCCTTTCTCCTTTCATTTCATTGTATCCTCTGCAAATTAGAGAGAATGTGAAAAAATCATTTACACAGAAGGGATAAAGGAATTAGAATCTCTCAGAGATAAAGAGCACTCTACCATAAAATCCTCACATGGTATGTCTCTGGAGAGTTTTGTTACTGATAAATGGGGAGAGATGATGAATCCTGATGGTGAGGAATGTACCAGGCTATCTCTTTCAGTAACATACCAATTCTTTGAGGTAAAGGGATTTTGCACAATCCAGGTAGCTTGCTTGGTATGATGAAAAAAGTCAAGGGACATGCATTTGAAATCAGCTTCTGATCCTCCCTGGTTTAGGACCATGGGCAAATCATATGGGTGTTCAAGGAGGACCATATGGGTGTACAAGAAAGTTGGGCCCCTCTCATATGGGGGCTCACCGAGCCCTTTCCAGGACTGTTCATCCACCTTTGTGTCCACTTGGCACCTGAAACTCCAACAAGCTGTAACATGAGCAGTAGTCACACCTGGATAAAACCATCTTGGCAGACAGGCCAAACCAGGTTGAGGCTAACCGATGGGTTTGGGTTAAGGGGGTGTCAAGCAAGTAAAGACTTCCTCCAGTGGAATGGGGAAATGAGAACAATTTGTTCCAACAGTCGTGAAGGTGGCTGAAGCAGAAGCTGTAGAGTTCTTAGAGCATGGTCAGATGTCATATTTGCCAAGTTCATAAACTGCCACCCAGGCCATCTCCAGTGGTCTGGACTTTTGTCCTGCCAATGGACTTTGATGACTTAGGCAGAGAAAGGGTGAGGCTGATGACTTTGTGCTACTCAACCTCACTTAAACCCAATTCACACACCATTCAAGACTGTGATGTCACTGGTCCTCTTCAAAAATGAAGAACAGACAGCTTGTTTTCTTACGTGTCCAATGGGGATAACAAAATGTGACTACCTGATACAATAACATCAACAACAATAATAGCCAATATCCACATAGGACATAGAAGTTTGCAAAGTGCTTTATATACATTCTCTTCTTTGAGTGTGTAATTACTTGCACGTTGTCTTCCTTATTAGAATGTAAGCAGGGACATTTTTTTGCCTTTGTTTCAATCTCCACCACATAATAAGCGCTTAAATTCTTGTAGACTGACGGACAATTGATTCTCACAAAATGAGAGGTGGCTGCTACAGGCATCCTCTGCATCAATAGCATTATTGTTATTATTTTATATGTCGGGAAACTGGGCTCGGGGAGGTCACTTGACTTGCCCAAGGTAATGCTGTGGTAAATGTCGGGGACAGTATTTGAACCCAGGTTTTCCTGACTCTGAGTTTATCATGCTATTTAATAATGATGATGGGGGCAACTAGATGGTACAGAGAATAGAGCACTGGCCCTGGAGTCAGGAGGACCTGAGTTCAAATCCAGACTCAGACACCTGACACATTTACTAGCTGTGTGATCTTGGATAAGTCACTTAACCTCAATTGCCTTGCCTCCCCCCCTCCAAAAAAATTAATGATGATGATGATATGGAAGGGGGAAGAGAATTTTCTAACAAAGCATTTATCTAACACTTTATCTAGTATATAGTACTACTATGTACCAAGTGCTTTACAAATATATCTTATTTGATCCTCAAACCCTGAAAGGTAAGTGTTATTAGCATTTTACAGTTGAGGAAACCGAGGCAAACAGAAGTTAAGTGACTTGCCCAAGGTCACACAGCTATAAAAGTCTGGGGCTGGATTTGACTTCTGGTCTTTCTGACTCCAGTCCTGAGGCTCTATCCACTGGGCCATCTGGGTGGCTTTAATAGAGGAAATAAAGGTAGAATTATGGGATTTATATCCTGTGACAGGTTGTGGGAGAGAAATTTATGAGTGCTGGGGCTTTCCTGAATTTTATGGTGCAGGTAGCCTCCTCTCCCACCTGCCCAACAGGCAGCCCCAGTGATGTCTAGGGCAGTGTGTGGGAGGGGGAGGAGCTCCCAAGCACCAGATTTATTCCAGTTCCTCATACCCCTGGGAGCTCCCTTAGGGCACCAGGATGTGGTGGGCTGGGTGGAGTCCTCCAGTCTGGTCTAATGGGGGTGTGGCTGTGCCTTTTTTCAATGGACTTCTGTCCTTGGTTCGCTTCGGAGACAAAGCTGGCATTCTGTTCCAGGCCTAGAATTCTGCCTCCTTCTAAGCTGCAGGTGGCTTCTTCTTCCGGCTCTTTCCTGCCTTCCTCCTTTCTTTCCCCAGCTGTTTGCCCCCTTGCTCCAACTTTCTTGGTTGCCAGCTGTGGCTGATGATTACAATCCTATAATTTTTCTCCAGGAGGTCACCCCTGAACAGCCCAGCCTACCCTGAATCCTCCCATGGGAGTTAGAGCAGCAAGTGCTCTCATCTGGAATCAGAGGGCTTTGAATACTTTGAGCTCTCTGGGCTCACTTTCTACCACCTCCATGGCTCAAGCCCCCACCTCCAACTCCAGCTCTGCCCTGAGGCCCAGAGCTCCCTGTTGGTGAACCCCCACCATAACTAGCCTGGCTCTGTCCCAGCACAACTGCTGCTCTGGGCATCTCGTGGCAGCCCCACCCTCTCCTGCTTTCCATTTCCACCTCTGAGAATTGTGGTCAAATCAGCATCAGCACACTACTTTTCCAGAAAAGGACATGTTAATCATTTGCCTTTTGTGGTTCCAGTTGCCATTTCTGTGGCTTCCAAGATCAAAATGCATGTCCCTCCCGATACTTCTCTCTCTTTTTGTCTCCCCATTAGGATGTAAACTCCTTGAAGGCAGGAACCATATTGCTTTTTTTCTATTTGTATCCTCCAGTGCCTGGCACATAGTGAGTATACTTAATTGCTTTTTCATTCATTCATTCGTTCGTTCATTCTGTAAAATTAGGTAAGATTGTAGGATCTTTAAAATGTACTTAGCCCTAGATCCTAACCTATCCTAACCCAAGAGATCATCTGATCCAACCTCCTTATTTTTGTAGAAGAGAGAGAGAGAGGCAGAAAAGGAGAAGAACATTGAGGAGAGAAAGAAGGAAAAGAGAGAGGTTAGGTAATTTCTCTCTTTTTTTAAAATTTATTTTTAGTTTTCAACATTCATTGCCACAAAATCTTGAGTTAGTTTTTTTTCCCCATCTTTCCCCCACCCCCAACCCAAAATAGCAAGCCTACTGAATACCCCCTCCCCCAATCTACTCTCTCCTACATCCTCTTTTATCACCCCCCCTCCCCAACTTTCTAGCTGGGCAAGATGGATTTCCATGCCCCCGTGCCTGTACATCTCACCTCCCAGCTGCCTGTAAAAAATAATTTAAAAAATTATTTTTAAAACTTTGAGTTCCTGCTTTTTTCCCTTCTTCCCTCTTCCCCTGCCTTCACTGGGAAGATAAGCAATT
Source organism: Gymnobelideus leadbeateri (assembly GCA_011680675.1). Lineage (NCBI taxonomy): Eukaryota > Metazoa > Chordata > Mammalia > Diprotodontia > Petauridae > Gymnobelideus > Gymnobelideus leadbeateri. The sequence goes on from WOXC01009785.1 coordinate 9,525, forward strand.
CAATATAGGTTGTACATGTGCAGTTACCCAAATAATTTCCGTAATTGTTATATTGTAAAAGACCAATTATATTTCCCTCTATCCTGTCCCACCCCCTCCCCTACTTACTCTATTATCTCCTTTGACCCTATCCCTTTTCAAAAATGCCTACTTCTAACTACCCTCTCCCCCAATCTGCCCTCGCCTCTATCATCTTCCTTCCTATCTCCCACCCTACCACTTTCCTGCAGGGCAAGATACACAATTGAGTATGTATATTATTCCCTCTTTAAGCCAAATTCAATGAGAATAAGGTTGTCCCATTCCCTTTCACTTTCTTGCTCTTCCCCTCCTTTGTAACAGTTTTCTCTTGCCTCTATATGAGATAATTTACCCTAATCTATCTCTCCCTTTCTCCTTCCAATAAATTCCTCTCTCACCTCTTAATTTTATTTTTTAGATATTATCCCTTCATATTCAACTCATCCTGTGCCTTCTGTCTATGTATACATGAACATACATATGCCCACACTCACATATATATTTATATACACATATATCCTCCTATACATACACATATGTATATATATACATATATATTCCCTTCAACATATATATCCTCGTACTGAGAAAAGTCATGAGTTACAATTATTGTTTTTCCACATAAGAATGCATATAGTTCAACTTTAATAAATTCCTTATGATTTCTTTTTTCTGTTTACCTTCTCATGCTTCTCTTGCTTCTTGTATTTGAAAGTCAAATTTTCTGTTCATCTCTGGTTTTTTCATCAAGAATGCTTGAAAATCCTCTATTTCATTGAATGGCCATATTTTCCTCTGTAGCATTATACTCAGTTTTTCTGGGTAGGTGATTCTTGGTTTTAGTCCTAGCTCCTTTGACCTTCAGAATATCATATTTCAAGCCCTTTGATCCCTTAATGTAGAAGCTGCTACATCTTGTCTTATCCTGATTGTGTTTCCCCAATACTCAAATTGTTTCTTCCTGACTGCTTGCAGTATTTTCTCCTTGACCTGGGAACTCTGGAATTTGGTTATAATGGTCCTAGGAGTTTTCTTTTTGGGATCTTTTTCAAGAGGTTATCAGTGAATTCTTTCAATTTCTGTTTTGCCCTCTGGTTCTAGAATATCAGGGAAATTTTGCTTGATAATTGCTTGAAAATGGTGTCTAGGTTCTTTTTTTGATCATGGCTTTCAGTCCAATAATTTTTAGATTGTCTCCTGGATCTATTTTCTAGGTCAGTGGCTTTTCCAATGAGATATTTCACATTGCCTTCTATTTTTTTGTTTGGATCTGTTTTTTAGTATCTTGATTTCTCATAAAGACATTAGCTTCCAATTCCGCTAATCTAATTTTGAAGGAGTTATTCTCTTCAGTGAATTTTTGAAATTCCTTTTCCATCTGGTAAATTTGGCTTTTTGAGGCATTCTTCTCATTGGCTTTTTGGACCTCTTTTGCCATTTGAATTAGTCTATTTTTTAAGGTGTTATTTTCTTCAGTGTATTTTTGGGTCTCCTTTAGCAGGCTGTTGACTCTCTTTTCATTATTTTCTTGCATCATTCTCATTTCTCTTCCCAGTTTTTCTCCCTCTTCTCTTACTTGATTTTCAAAATCCTTCTTGAGCCCCTTCATGGCCTATAACCAATTTGTATTTTTCTTGGAGGCTTTTGATGCAGGAGTTCTGACTTCAGTGTCTTCCTCCCATTCCATGCCTAGATCCTTTTTGCCCCCCAAAAAGTATTCTATGGTCTGTTTGTGCTTCCTTTGTTTGCTTATATTGGTAGCCAATTACTTGACTTTTGAGCTCTTTGCCACAGTAGGACTCTGCTTCCAGAAAGGAGAGAGCTTTGTCCCAAATTGCTGGGGTTTTTGCAGCTGTTGGAGTATTTGGAGGGTGCCCTCTCTACAGCCCCCACAAGCTCTGGCACCTGGTTACACACCCCAGGACCACCACCCACTACTGTAATCCAGATCCAAGCAGGATAAAGCAAGAGCACTTACCTTCTGAATGTTTGCCTGGTCCCCCTACAATCTGCAGGCCTGGAGCTCCTGAGGCAGCCCTGTGGCAGTGCAGTGCCATACTTCTGCCCTACTTCTCACCCCAGGAGAAGCAGCTGGACCCCACTCTTCCTTATACCCCTGTTCCAACAAAGTTGGACTTTTGTAGCAGCAAGTACCCCAACATCCCCAGGGTGGCTGCCAACACAGGTTCTTAGATCTGCTAATCATTTCTTATCCTTGTCCTTTCAAAAGCTGTACCCTTTTCAAGCAGGACTTCTGATAGTTTACAGATAGAGATAATTTGAAAAGCTGTGCAAAAGAACAAAGGGAAACAATACAGAAATCAGAGAAATGTTGTCCTACAGGCCAGATGTAATCAAGCAGAGCTTTGGGTCTGGCCAAAAACTGGAAGGGTTTGGCTGGTGAAAGATCCAAGACACGGCCTTACTTATCCTAATCTGAGATGAAATATGGAAACAGCAGGCAGACTCTATGAAAGGGAAAGAAACGTTGTCCTTGAGAAATTCCTCTTCATGGGACTTCAATGAGGGATTCCATTTTACTGAAAATAGAACCAAAGAAGGGAAATTTGAGCTACTGAGTGAGGGATTTAGGCTAGGCATATGTAAAGACTTGCTGAGAGTGCCAGTCATCAGCATGATTAAATGTCTGCTTAGCCCCAGAGGGTGGAACCAGGACCTATGTGTTTTGTTGTTGTTCAGTCATTTTTCAGTCCTGTCCAACTCTTTGTTACTTGGGGTTTTCTTGGGAAAGGTACAGGAGTGGTTTGCCATTTCCTTTTCCAGCTCACTTGACAGATGAGGAAACTGAGGCAAACAGGGTTAAGTGATTTGCCCAGGGTCATACAGCAGATAAGTGTCTGAGACCAGATTTGAACTCCGATATTCCTGACTCCAGACCTGGCATTCTACTCACTGTGCCATCTATGTCCCTCCAGTGTGTGGCAGCAACAATGTCAATTCATGAAAGACAGAATGATTGTAGTGCTGGACTTGGAACCAGAGAGACTTGAGTTGAAATTCCACTTTTGTCTCATACTAGCTGTGTGACCCTGGGCAAGTCTTTTATACTCTCTGGGCTTCAGTTTCCTCATCTGCAAAGTGAGAAATTTGGACTTGAGGACCTTTTAGCTCTAAATCTATGGTCCTACAAACTTTATGACAATGAGGTCTGTCCAACAGTAGAATGGGTCAGCTCCATGGAAGGTGAGTTCCCTGTTACTAGAAGGGTTCAAAAAGAAGCTGAATCTGTCAGAGTTTCTTTATATGCCCTCTAAGATCCTTTCCAACTCTAAATTTCTAGAATTTTGTGAGTTCCTGAGAGAGGTAATTTTTTGTTTGTTTTCAAATCCCTCATTCATTTCTTCTTTGTGCACTGGTGATTTGTAACATCGTGTTCCCTTTTCCGTTTATCTTTACCCAAATGGTCTCCACCATGTTTCTCTGCTCTGGTTCTGGGATTTCTTCACATGAACACATCTCCTTAATATACAGTGGTATCACATTACCCATCATCCCCACCCCTTTTTTCTATCCTTTACTTTTTTCAAAAATTAATTTTATTTTTATTCTGAACTTAAGTTTCAAAGACAACAGGCATTTGTATGTATATGTGGAACAGAAAAGGAGGATTGTGCATAGCTCTGTAGGCCTCTTTTCTTTATAGCTTATTTATCCTTTTAAGCATTGTTATCTTTCCCCTCCAACCCTATTGGCCTCTTTCTCCCATTGGGAAATTATTCCCTAAACTTCCATTTTGAGGAAAGGCCCAACCTCACCTCCTTTTTCAATTCCTTTTTATGTGTTGTCTTCTCCCATTAAAATGTAAGATTCTTCAAGGCAATGGCTGTCTTTCTTCAAGCTTTTTGTTTTTATCCCTAGCTCACAATTCATAGTAAGCCCTTAATAACTGGTTGTTGACTTAGCTTGACTTGAACATGCAAAATAAGATCAATCAGTAGCTTTCAGGACTGTCCTGCTCCTGACGGTGGTTATAGAGTTTTCCTCCCTGGAGATATTTCAAGCTGGACTAGATAGTTATTCTTCTAGGACTCAGGAAGAACTGACTTTGGCAAATATGGAGAAGAGGGAGCTGTGATTTGAAACATCAGTTGCCCTCACCTAGGCTTGCTCTTTTTAAAGAATACTTTATTCTCTTGGTCTCTCTCAGACCCCCATTCCAAATCCATTAATCAAGTCAGTAAACATTTATTAAGCACCTAGTTTATGCCGGGTACATACTAATGAGAACTTAGGCTATATTAACAGAAACATAGTGTTCAAAGTGAGAAAGGTGATCTAGTCCTGTTGTCCTCTGCACCATAGTCAGAGGATGCCTTGAAGTTCTGAGGACCACCTTTTAGAAAGGATGTTGACCAGCTGGACCAGGAGGTGTCTGGAGACAAACCATATGAGGATGGGTTAAAGAAATTGGTGTTTAGTCTAGAGAAGTCAAGACTTAAGGGTGTCGTAACCTTGTCTCCAAGTATTTGAAGGGCTGCCATGGGAAAGGGGGAATAGACTTGTCTGCTTGGCTCTATACAGAAGAACTAGAAACAACTGTTGGCATAAGTATCAGGGAAGAAGACTTCTTGTCATAAGGGAAAACTTCCCTACCATGAAAGCTGGTGGAATTCCAAAGTGGAATAAACTGGAGTAGGAGTATGTGAGCTCCCCTTCCCCAAAATACTCCAAACAAAGGTTGGAAAGATCATACAGAGGATTCCTGCTCAGGGTGACAGCTGAGGTCCCTCCCAAGCTCTGACATTCTGTGATTTTATGTCTGATCACCGCAGGGACTAGGAACAACTGCAACTGATCCATAGGGTCTGGGGATCCCCCAACTCATCTGCAATAATTTAAATTGCAGAGGACAATAGGGCTAGATCACCTTTTGTGCTCTGAACACTATACTTCTGTTAATACAACCTAAGGAATCTTCAGTGAAAATATATATGTAAAGTAAACCTTATTTTCAAATGACACCCCTAGTAACTTCAGAGACACTTTTCTCCCCGACTCCAATAGATCACAGGATCATGGGATTTAGAGCTGAAAGGGACTTTGGAGTTTGCCTAGTCCTAGCCAATCATTTTACAGATGAAGAAACTGAGGCTCAGGGAGTTTCAGTAATATGGTTAATGTTACACAGATAATAAGATAGAATTGAGCATTTGAACACAGGTCCTCTGACACCAAGCCCAGTACTCTTATAAGCAAAAACCTGAATACTTCAGTTCATTAGGTATTTTCTCCTCCAGTCTCTAGGTAAAGTCTTTATTAATTTTAAACCAAACATGTAACTGTTGTCCTGTAGTCCCCTGTTTAGCTGCTCCTTGGGGAATCCTCCCCTAAAGTGAAGAATCCTTTAGAGTGGTGTCTAATGTCCATTCTTGATCTTTTCTTTGATTCCAGATTTTTCTAGCCTGAGGCTTTTTTTTGTTTGTTTGTTTTAGAGTGGAATTTCTCTATATTAGGGAGACTGATGCTATTTTTAGTATGTAGATTTAGTATAAAAAAATAAAAGAATGTAAGATTAACCAACTTGAAATGCCTCTGTCCCTCTGCTTTAAACCTGGGACACCAAAATGTTTGTTGCTTTCATAGAGGTGGCAAGGTCAAATGTAAGTACCTCTGAGCTGTTGGCATCACTATACACACATACAGAGAGATCTACATCTATATTTATATAGCTATATGCACACTCATACATACACATATACAAACATACACATATGTATATAGTTTACATAGCCTATAATTTTTCCTTTTATCCAATACAAAAAGTGCTTTCTTTCTTTCTTTTTTTTTGGCCAATGAACTCCTTGGGGTGTATGCTTAGCAGTAGAATTTCTGGGCCAAGGGTATAGACATTTTATTCATTTTATTTGTATAAGCATAAATTGCTTTCTAGAATGGTTGTACTAATGTACTGCTCCATCAACAATACATAAATGTATGTATTTTATTGTATGTATTGTATCATCTTTTCATAACCCTTTCAACACTTTTTCTCATCTTCTGTCATCTTTGTGAGTTTTCTGGGTGTGAGGTGGAATCTCAGGATTTTTAAAATTTGCATTTCTTTTATTATTAATGATTTGAAGAATTATTTCCATATGGTTCTTAATGGTTTGCTTTTTTTTTTTAATTTTGAGAACTGTTTGTTCATATCTTTTAACAATTTATCTATTGAAGAGTAACTTTTGGTCATATACATTTGGTCTTATATATATTTCTTTGTTGTTTATATATCCTGCATGATAAATATTCCTCAGAGATATCTGATACAAAGATTTCCACCCCTTTTCCCTCAAGTACTTCCCTTCATTTTTTATATAGTATCTTTCTTTTCTTTTTCTCAGTTACATGTAAATTTTTTTTTAACATTTGTTTCTTTAAAATTTTAAGTCCCAAATTCTATCCCTTCCTCCCCTCCTCTCCTTGGGAAGCAAGCAATTTATATAGATTATACGGATGAAGCCATGCAAAACATATTTCCATATTATTCATGTTGTAAAAGAAAACACAGATGAGCCCCACCCCCAATATAAGAAAAATAAAGAAAATTTTAAAAGTATGTTTCAATCTTCATTGAAACTCCTTGAGTTCTTCTTCTGGAGGTGGGTGGAATTTTTCATCATAAATCCTTTGGAATTATCTTGAATTATTCTGTTGCTGAGAATAGCTAAGTTGTTCATAGTTGATCATTGTACAATATTGCTGCATACATTGCATAATATTTCCTGGCTCTGCTCATTTCACTTTGCATCAGTTTTTGTAAGTCTTCTCAGATTTTTCTAAAAGTACCCTGTTCATCATTTCTTATATTACAATAATATTCTATTATAATCATATACCACAACTTGTTCAGTTGTTCCCCAATTGATGGGTATACCCTCAATTTCCAATTCTTTGCCACCATGAAGAGCTGCTATAAAAACCACTTTCCTTCTTATCTGAGGTATGTTCATTTTGTTCAACAGTTTTTCAACTTCACATAATAAAAAAAAAAATCCATTTTGTTATTTATGATTGCCCCGACCCTTTGTTTAGTTAAGGATCTATCCTCTACCTGTAGCTGTGAAAGGTATGTAAGCATGTACACAGAAAATAGTAGTTATAACTAGTTATAAGTGTATGCAGAGCTTGAAAGTTTGCAAGGCACTTTCTAGAATTATTTAATCCAGAGAAGGACCCCATGAGATAAGTACTACTATGGGTACTTCATCTCCATTTTACCAGAGGAAGCTGCAGATGAGAGACAGTAAATTGCTTTTTCAGGGGTTACCCAGCTAGGAAGTATCTGAGGCAGGCTTCAGTCCAGGTCTTCCTCACCCATTGTTCTGGGAGAGCATACTCCTGACTAGGGGACTCAGGAGAAGCTTTGTGTAGGAGGTAATATTTGAGATAAGCCCTGAAGTTGCTAAGGATTCCCAGAGGGGTAGGAGAGGAAGGAGTATAGTCAGTGCCAAGGTATAGAGATGGAATGTCTGGGGAACAGCTAGCAGGCCAGTTGGGCTGGAACCCTGAGTCTGTAAAGGGGAAATATGCAAATATCTGAAAAGGTAGGTAGAGGCTGGATTATGGAGGGGTTTAAATGTCAGGCTAAAGAGTGTATGTTTTAGCCACATCTAGAGAAAGAACTGTGGAGTCTGAATACAGATTGAAGCATCACTTTTTTTTTTGTTTTTTCTTTCTTGAGGTTTTTCCCTTTTCTGATTCTTCTTTCACAACATGCCTAATGTGGAAATATGTTTAGCATGATAGTATATGTATAACCTATGTCAGATGACTTGCTGTCTTGGGGAGGAGGAAAGGAGGGAAGGGGAAGGAGGGAGAAAAATTTGGAACTCAAAATTTTGAAAAATGAATGTTGAAAACTGTCTTTATATGTAATTGGAAAAAATACTATTAATGGGGAAAAAGGTATGTATTTTAGCTTACAGGCATTAAAGAGCCAGTGAATATTTTTTTTTTTTTGAGAAAGGAAATGACGTGGTCAAACCAGTGTTTTAGAAATAAGTTTGGCAGCTTTGTAGAAGGTAGATGGGAAGAGAGAGACTGGAAGGAGGATCAGTTAGGAGCCTAGAATTTGGGAGATCAGTAAGTTCAGGTGAGAAGTGATAGGGGGATGAAATAGGGTATTGGTGTTGGATGAGATGATTGGAGAGATGTTAGGGAGAGATGTTAGGTCCAATGACACTTGGCAAGTGACTTCATAGGGATGTTGAAGGCATTGCTCTGAGGTTGCAAACCTGGGTGAATGGAAGCAAAATGCTCTCTTCAATAGAAAGAGGAAAGTCTGAAGTGGAGCTGAGTTTGGGGCCAGGGGAAATAATGAGTTTTATTTTCATTTTGGTCATTGTGTTTGAATTTGAGATCTCTGAGGCATATTTGGGTGGAGATTTCTAGAAGGCAATGTAAAATTGAAAAGCAGGAGAATGACAGGGCTAGATATGTAGATTTGGGTGGGGTCATCTGCATAAAGATTTAACCTATGATCCAGCAAAAAAGACATTTAGAAGGTGTTTCAGGGCAGCTAGGTGGAGAGGTGGATAGAGTGCTGGCCTGGAGTCAGGAAGAGTCTTCTTGAGTTCAAATATGGCCTCAGGTACATACCTGCCTCAGGTGTGTGACCCTGGACAAGTCACTTTACCCTGTTTATCCTAGTTTCCTCATCTGTAATATGAGCTAGAGAAGGAAAGAGCAAGCCATTCCATTTCCTTTGTCATGAAAACCCCAAATGGGGACACGACTAAAAAATGATTGAAGGAGGAAATTCAGAACAGACAGGGGCTATGGAAGGGAAAGGAAGGAATATGTGACAGTAAAAAGTTGTAAAGAGAAAAAATAGAATGAGTACAGAGAAAGGGCCATTGAGTTAAGGAGTTGAGATCATTGTTAACATTGGGGAAAGAAGAGTCAATTAACTGGTAAGGGTAGAAGCTATACTGCAAGGGTTGAGAATTGAATGGGAAGTGAGGAGGGGAGACTTTTTAGGAGTTTGACTATAAAAAGAAAAAGATGCAGAGAATGATAGATGGAGGAGACAGAAGAATAAAATTAAGTTTTTTTTTAAGTAAAGGAGAGACCTTGGCATATAGTCTGGTGTTTCATGACTCACAGTAATACAACAGCACCAGAAAAATATTGGTAATAAAAAGACTGATCTATATTTCAGAGGGAATTTGGGGTCATTAAAAGTCTTTGCAATTTCCCAAAAGTAATCCAATCTGCTTTCTTCCTCCTATTCCATTTTGGGCCCAATTCACTATATATTGGCAGTGTCTGTTTACACTTTTTCCAGCAGTTTTCACCAGCATGTACTTGAAAATGGAGAAGGTATGGTGAGGATAACTTGGGACTGGAAGTTGTAAAGATGTACCTAGAAATATGAAGATACAAGGTATTCAAGGGTAGAAAAGGGTATGGAGTCAACTTGTTCAACTCTATGGGTCAAGGGAAGAAAGTGAGTCCAGACTGGAGAGGTTGTATTGGCAAGAATGAAGAGAGGAATTGTGAATGGAGATTAGGATAAGGATGAAGATTAGATTTAGGAGGGTGAGGGAGAATTGAGGTAGAAAGATAAGTGGTTATGATCAGAAAGAACAATTTCAGTGTACAGTATCATGGTGGAGAAATTGTGGGTGATGGTAAACTTAAATATAGCCCTATCCCTCAGTGCGACTGAGACCATGTGGAGAAAGAAGAAGGACTGAGGCCAGAGCGTTTGAAAAGAAATAAATATGTATATTGAGATTCTCAATATGAAGATAAATTATGGAGTAAGTAGGAAGACTGTAAGCCACATCCTGAACTTCTTCCGGATCTGGTTGTTCATTCTTGAAGAGGACCAAAATGACACCATTATTTGGGGGTCAAGGTACAGTGTGTCCAGCTGTGAATGATCAGACCAATACTAGTTCACAAGGCTCTACCACAGGTTGGGCACAAATAGTCCATATGAACATTTGGAGTAGAGATGTCTCTAAATTTGTGTATCTCACATTTCTTTTGAGCTGCTGCAGTTATGCTTTGATGTGGGCACATGTAGAGTGGTCCTGTGCCAGTATCTCCTATGTCTCACAATCAATTCCAAAGTTCTTCCAAGGGACCTTGAGACTATTCTTGTATCACTTCTTCCGACCTCTGTGTGAGCACTTGCCTTGTGTGAGTTCTCTGTAATATAGTCTTTTAGGCAAAGGTACTTTTGGCATTCAAACCATGTGGCCAGCCCTCTGGAGTTGCACTCTCTGCAGTGGAGTCTGAATGTTTGGCAGTTCAGCTGAAGAAAGGACCTCATTGTCCCGTACCTCATCCTGCCAGGTGATCTTCAGAATCCAAATGGAAGTGGTTCCGTTTCCTGACAGGGTGCTGGTAGGTGCAGGTTTCACAGGCACACAACAATGAGGTCAGCACAATGGTTCTGTAGACCTTTGGTTTGGTAGGAAGCCTAATACCTCTTCTCTCCCACACTTAGGAAAACTTCTTAGGGAAGAATGCAGATCCATTCCAACACACTCAGTTATCAAACTGATCTTCCAAAAGCACAGGACTGACCATATCACTCCATATTCAGTAAACTCTACTGGCTCCATTTTTGTTGTTGAATTGTTTTTCAGTTGTGTCTGACTCTTCATGACACCATTTGGGTTTGTTTGTTTGTTTTTGGGCAAAGATACTGGAGTGGTTTGCCATTTCCTTCTCCAGCTCATTTTACAGATGAGGAAACTGAGGCAAGCAGGGTTAACTGACTTGCCCATGGTCACACAGCTAGGAAGTGTCTGAGGTAGGATTTGAACTCAGGTCTTCCTGACTCCAGGCCTGACATTCTGTCCACTGCACCACTTCGCTGCCCTAGTGGCTCCATAAATCAAGGTATAAAATAGAAAATCCTATACTCGATTTTTAAAGCCCTTCAAAACCTGGTCTCTTTCTATCTTTCCAATCATCTCATACCCTCCACATACTCTGCCATCCAGTGACACTGGCTTTCATGTCCCAAGATACTTCATCTTCTGCCTGGGCATTTTCCCTGTCTGTGTCTCATCCCTGGAATGCTCCCTCATCTCCATTTCTTGGCTTCCCTGACTTACTTCAGATTCTAGGTAAAATCCCACCTTCCTAAAGAAAATTTCCTCATCTTCCTTAATGCCAGTGCCTTCCCTCAAAGGTTAGCCACAATTTTTTGTATATATCTTTTTTTTCTTTTTGGAGGGCAATTGGGGTTAAGTAACTTGCCCAAGGTCACACAGCTAGGTTTTTGTTTGTGTGTGCGTTGTGTCTGAGACCGATCTGAACTCAGGTCCTTCTGACTCCAGGACCGATGCTCTACTCACTGTGACACCTAGCCACCCCTCCTGTATATATCTTGTTTGTAAGTAGTTGTGTTTTGTTAGATTATAAGCTCTTTGAGAGGAGTGAATATTTTTCGCCTTCCCTTCTATCCCTAGCACTTGGCACAGTGCTTGGCATACAGTAGGCACTTAATAAATGCTTGTTATTAACTTGACCTTCAGTCTGGTAGCTGATTGTGATAAAGACTTGGTCCAGTTGATATAGTTGAATAGAGTGAACCCCAGCAGAGTTGTCTGAGTGATGGTGGCAACGTTGTCTGGAAATGGCCATGAGGGGCAAGGGGTGCGTCTATTCTTCTTTCTTGTCAAAGGATGTGAGAGGGGAACCCAGAAACTGGCAAGGGGTGCAGGCCCTTCTGGAGAGAGCCGGCTTTACTTTAGTGCCAGAAGATGGAAAGAGAGTAAGGTAAAGAAAGCAAGGTTTAAGGGGATTTAGTTCACACTAGGAGGAGGAGGGCTGTTATCAAGGGCACAATGCAGTGGGAGGGCAGTGGAAGATTTGAAATCCGTGGAGACGGATGAGAAAAATCAACCACAAGCACAAATAACTTTATTTCAGGTTGAAAGAACACTTTTAACCAACATGCAATTTGCCTTGGTAATAGAAGTGTAAACAAAACTCTAGCTAATGAGTTTTCTGATTGGTCTTTCCTTCCTTCTGCAGAATTTGTTATTTGTGACAGGCACAGGCCTGAGGGGGTACGGGACCACAGCTTTTTCTCCCCACCCCGATACATTCCATGGTGTGGCCTCATCTGGCCCAGCCTCCTCACCCTCCAGGCAGTGCACTATCCAACACAGAGGGTTGTTTATCTGATTTTGAAAACTTTCCAGAGATTGTGGTTTCACAAGCCTGTTCAAGCCTTACTTTAAATTTATAGCCCAGAAGTCTCTCCTATGTCTTAATAAACTTCTTTCTGCAAGATTGGGTTTCCCTGTCTCCCCCGCTCCCTGCCCCCCTGGTTCCACCTTCTGGGGACATGGGGAATGGATCCACATCCTCTCTAATTATAAGGTCATAGATTGGGAATTGGAAGGAAAGTTAGAGGCAGAGTGGAGAAACTGAGACAACAGGAAGGGAAAGGACTTTCCCAAGGTCACACAACTAATACTCATGGTGTGTCCTCTCTTATTACATCACACCACCTCCTCTTCTTCATGATTGTAAAATCACAGGATGCCGGGCTAGAAAGCGTTTTCTAGTCTAGTCACTTTATTTTATGGAGGAGGAAGCTGAAGACCAATGAGAGAAAGTGATTTGTCCAGGGTGATAGTGAAATAGCAAAGCTAGATGCTTTGTCTCTAAAAGAAGGGCTCTTTCCACTCTGCTAGGAGTTAGCATGGTTGGTAAGGATAAACTGAGTAATGACCCTCCCAGGGCCATGGCCGCATAACGGATGGCTGTTTGTTCAAGGACTCACTCCGTATGGAGTGCTGACTGCTCTTCCATGTACACAAGATCCTTTTAGTTATAATTACCCATCGATTGGCTCTGCCCAATAATGTGTTACCATTGCATGTTTCAAAAGGTAATGTTATCTACTTGTGACAGCTACTCAATGCACACTCTCTTGAAGGATGGCTTTGCCCTCCTGGCTGGGGGAAGATGGGTGGGGCCGAGCAGTGATTCACCATTGACCCACAGCTCAAAAGTCTGCTTTCTCTGGCGCCTGGCTGCTTGTATCAGTGGTGTGGTTGGTACACAGGGTGCTAGATTCAGAGCCAAGAGACCTGAGCTCTCTCAAGCCTGTTACTCACTGGCTGGGTGACATTGGAAGACTCCCTTCATCTCTAGGGTCCTCATTCGTAAAATGTTCTCTGCTATGTTCTCTACCTCAGGATATGGTGTGGCTGACAGGGGTGTGGGTGAGGGGAGCTGAGGCAGCTTGAAGAACAAATACCATTTCTATAAGGCTTAAAAGTTGACCAGCCACTGTCCTTACTCTGCTTTTGTGAGGTAGGGAGTGTGAGTACTGCCATTCCCAGTTTTACAGAGGAGAAAAGTGGAATGGATACAGGTTAAATAACTTTCCAGTGCCAGAAATGAAACTTGAGCCCAGGTCTTTTGATACCAAATGCAGGGTTCTTTCTACTAAATCATGTGGTTTTCCATGTGCACTTGTTAAATTGTTTTAGTCATATCTGACTCTTTGTGACCCCATTTGGAGTTTTCTTGGATGAGATACTAGAATGGTTTGTCATTTCCTTCTCTATCTCATTTTACAGATGAGGAAACTGAGGCAAACAGGGTCAAATGACTTGCTTAGGGTCACAGAGCTAGTAAGTGTCTGAGACTGGATTTGAACTCAAGATGAGTCTTCCTGATTATCGGCTTAGCAATCTATGCACTATAGTGCCACCTGGCTGCCCCTTCCATCTCTACCCTGCCCCATGTATAAAAGGACTTTATAAACTGCAAAGTGCCTTATAGATAACCAGTCAATAAACATTTTTAAAATGCCTATTATGTGTCAGCACTGAGCTAAGCTCTAGAGATAGAAAGAAAGGCAAAAGATAGTCCCTACCTTCAAGAACCTCCCAATCAAATGAAGGATCATTGTGTGTGGTTTGTTCTTCATTCTCCAAGAGAGCCATGACATCAGGAAGATGATTCCATGACTTGCAAGTGAATTGGATTTAAGTGAGGGTGGGCTGTGCAGAGTCACCAACCTCACTTTCTCCTCCAGAGCCATCTGGGTCCAATGGCCAGGTATAGAGCAGCAGGACTGGAGATGGCCTCCGATGGAGGAGCATAATCTAGTGGAAAAGCTAACCTTTTTAATCTCATTTCACATTATTCCCCTTCACACACTTTCTTCTAGTCAAACTAGCCTGCTGACCATACAACTTTTTATCTCTTGCTTCTGTGCTTTTTTTTTTGGAGGGGGGAAGGTAGAGCAATTGCAGTTAAGTGACTTGCCCAAAGTCACATGGCTAGATTTGTGTTAAGTGTCTGAGGTTGAATTTGAACTCAGGTCCTCCTGATGATATGGCTGGTGGTCTATTCACTGCACCACCTAGCCACCCCTGCTTCTGTGCTTTTGTTCACATCTGTAACATACTTCTTTCTTACCTCCACTTAATCAGCAGTGGGGAACCTTTGACTGAATCCAAACTTCACAGAACAAATCCCCTTAATAAAAGGATTTGTTCCATAAAACTTGGACTCAGTCAAAAGGCTTCACTTGAGGACCTAGAAGGCCACATGTGACCTTGAGGCTGCAGGTTCCCCACCCCTGATAGACTGTCTTTTCTCAAAGTACAGCTCAGGTGCCACAGTAAGCACTTTTCCTGACTCCTCAATCCTGGCAGTTCACAATATCCACACCCTCCTGAAACTGCATTCTAGAGTTTGCATATACTTTTAATCTATTTATTTGTGTACACGTTATGTTTCATTACTATATCCTTCACCCTACCAAGTAAATTGTATGCTCCTTGAGGATGAGAAGAGTTTCATTTTTGTCTATCACTAATGCCTACCTTACAAATAGTAGGTAATTAATATACATTTGTTGATTTGAATTAAATTGAATTATTATTCCTATTTGGGTTCAGAACCAAAAGTGGGGCATCTGAGTGGTCCAGAGTGTCAGGTAAACATCTTCATTCATTTACTTAGCAAATCAATGAAGGGATCTCTCTGATGCCCCAGATATGTGTGAAATCCTGGGCAATGCTAGACACTAAGGAAAATCTATAATTGTGTTGCCCTCAGCTCAGGAATCTCACAGACTGATAGGAGATGGAAGCTTTTTCCAGATATGACCTTCTTTAAGTCTGGGGATCTGAGACAATTCTTTCTTCCATTCATTCATTTCCACTGTGCCCTATGCATCTCCTGCTCTATCATGAACAAACTGCCTTTCATTTTAGACCTCTTCAGCTAGTTTTCCCCCCCATCTTTTGGTACTCTCTGAGTCCTGGATTTCTCCAGATAAATTTCTGGGTATCTTTTACAGAACTGATTTCACCTTCTCTTATACCTCACAAGTCACTGGTCCCAGTGAGGGAGTCAGACTTTATCTTGTTTCTCATCACCACTTTCACACCCTTCCCTTATAATCACTTTGAAAATTGTCCTTTGAGGTTCATTCTTTCCAAATTCAGCATCCAGTCCAGACACTGGTGTAGTCCATTCTCTATATTCTTCCTTCTTTATCAATGAATTTCAGTTGCATTCCAAACTCTTGCCCTCAGATGAAGGATTTCAATATTGATATTGGTGTTCCCTCAAATGCTCTAACTTCCCAGTTCCTCAATCTACACAGTTCCCATGACCAAGTCCTCTGCTCCATCCCAGCAACACACAGGGATAGTCGTACTGCTGATCTTGTCACCACCCACAGTATTCCATTTTCAGTTTTCAAAAACTCCAAAATTCTTTTATCCAATAATAATCTTTTATCGTTCCACCTCTCCCTGTGTCTTACTACTTCCAAACCTGTTCTTTGTCCTCATTTTGACCAGATTCTGAAATCCAAATCCCTCGGTATGTTCCCACGCCATCATCCTTGCTCTGACTATACACTGTTGTCTTCTAATCTCCATCTCTATCCTGTGCCCTATCCTGTCTTTCCAGTCTTCTTACTCAATGCTCCCCTCTATGCACTCTCTAACACAGTCATAGTGGTGTTCCTCACACACAGCACTCTATCTCCCATCTCTGTCTCTTTTCACTGACTGTTCCATTTGCCTGGGCTGATTTCCCTCTTCTCCCTATCTTGGAATTCATGGCTTCCTTCAAAACAGTTTAAGGAGCACCTTTGCTGGATGCATTTCCTGGTCCTCCTAGCTGCTAACGCCTTCACTCTAAAGTTAGCTTGTATTACTTCATTTATATCTTATATACAACTATTTCTGCACGTGTTGTTTTTTCCCATTAGAATGTAAGCTCCTTGAAAGGAGGTACTGTTTTCCCTTTTTCTTTGTATCTCATGCTCCTAATAATGCTTGTTGAATTGAATTACTAGGGAGATTCTCTCATAGCTAAGACATGGTCCCTGACAGGCATTGGTAATTCCAGGTTAGTTAGCACTCTGTTTGTCTCAGGTATATCATTGGATATGGATATATAATGATTAGGATTCACAATATTGTTTGAGTATCTGGTGTCTCTCCTTTCAGTAAAGATTTCTCCTTCAACATCATCATGGCAGGAAGGTAACTCTAAGTTCTTGAAGGTTCTGTTAGTGGAGTGTAAATTCTAGAAAGTGTTACTATGCTCAAAAGGCTTTGAGTAGGAGCCCCATAATGCACTGTGTGTGTCTATGCTCTTAGGGTCAGCCTCACTTCATAGAGGGGTCACTAGGGGATGAATTTTTCCCATCACAGTCACTGGCAAAGACCTATTTACTAAGGTGTGGAGAGGCCTTGGGGCCTGTGTTGGTGGAGAGAAGAACCACACCAAGCAAATCACAGATCCTTTAAAATATTGAACCATGTATTTCTTATTCATAAAGTGATATTACTAAATGGTAATTTAACTTCAACATTTTCTTTTAAATGATCTGTGAATTAAATCAACCAATTAATCCATTAATTAAGTACTTTCTACGTGCAAGGCACTGTGTTAAGGGATAGGAGTGAAGGGGCATACAAAGAAGTCAGTATAGTCCCTGCCCTCAAAATTCTTACATTCAGTCAGTGTGAGTGCTCCATCTACTGATGGAAATTCCAGGTAATCCATGCCTTGGGAAATGGATTAATGAAATTTGTTGCTGTTGAGTCATTTTTGGTTGTCAGTCTCTCCATGACTCCTTTTGGGATTTTCTTGGCAAAGATACTGGAGTGGACTGCCGTTCCTTCTCCATCTCATTTTACAGATGAGGAAACTAAAACAAACAGGGTTAAGTGACTTGCCCAGGGTCACACAACTGGTAAGTGTCTTTGGCTGCATTTGAACTTAGGGAGATAAGTCTTCCTGATTCCAGGCTGGGCATTCTATCCACTGCACCACCTAACTGTCCTAATTTGTGCAGTAGAGATATTAACTGTTCTCTAAAAGTTCGATAGAATTTTCCTGTAAATTCATCAGAATCAGACCTTCCCCCTCTTCTTCATTCCAACTCCCCTCTGGTAGTTCCTTTAAGACTAGTTCTATTTCTTTTAAGAAGACTGGGTTTTTTCAGATCTCTATTTGGACTGCACACAGTAGAGGCTCAGTCAATGTTGGTTGAATTGGTTTGAGACAAACCGAGGGATTTAGGGTTCTCAGCATTAGTAACAACAGTAGAGGGCAGCAGAGACACAATCCAGGGCATGAAGTTGGGGTAAGAGAGAGGGCATAGGGATCAGAGTTGGGGTGTGTATGTGTTGTGTGTGGGGAGTGGTGGTGGATGTGAGGGAGCAGAAAAGTTAGCTGCAATAGCAGGGAATCCAGAAGTCACCAGCAGAGGCTCATGGGCAAAATAAGAGACTGAGGCTTGAAGATTCAAACCCAGAATATCAGAGCTGGACAGGACCTTAAAGATTCTTGATTGATTTCAGCTCCCTTCATTTGACAAAGAAGCAAACTGAGGCTCGGAGAAGACAAGAGGTTGCCTCAGGTCCAAAGGGAATAAATGGCAGAAATACTGAAACCAGATTTCCTACCCCCAAGCTGTAGCTAGCAATTTCAGCACCAGGGAAAGCAGCACCAAGTGGGACAGCTGACTTGAATATGTCCTCAAATTAATGTTGTAGTTCATGATGTGGAAAATAATACAGGAAGTAATTGAGGCAAATTCAGTTCAGTGGTTTAGTGCAGTAGTATCCATCTCAAATACAAATGAGTGCCACTAAGCAACCCTGTGGGTGCGTATTGACTTAGAAAACTGCACATGAACATTATCTGTTTTATTTTATGTATACAAATACACATATATGTATATATGTGTATGTCTATATGTGTGTATATATGTGTATATATATATATATATATATATATATATAATTTTGTTAAACATTTCCCAATTACAGATTAATCTGGTTTGGGCTGCACTCTAGCCTGTTAGTTGTATTTTTGACATCTCTGACTTAAGGGATAAAATCTTAGAGCTAGGAGGGACATTAGAGATTAGCTAGTTGAACTTATAGGATCTGGGGTCCCGTACTCTTTAAAAATTCACTAGAGAGATCTCCATAAGGCTACATTTCACACAGTGTGGGAGAGAGAAGATAGCATCAAGGTTCCTAACCCTGGTGATTATTGCTTGTGGAGAAAAGGGAGAGGCTACCCCCTCCTGGAAAATATGGAGGGAGGAGAAACTGGGTAGAGCTGGGGTGGGTTCAGAGGCTGTCTGCTGTTGTCATAGTTACCAAATCTCCTCCCTACTCCTCAGCCAACATCTAATCTTATTCTTCTCTCTCTACCTTCTATGGAAGGGCTAGAATTTTTCAACCTATACATTTTCCCACCATGGTACAAAGCCCTGCCTACCCTGCCAGGGTTATGGCTTCATTCCTGACTCCAAGTATTTTGTCCAATATACCATACTGCACCTAGTAGTCTGAAACTGAGGCCAGCACATTAGGTCACCATCTTGATAAAGGCACAGGGAGCAGATGGAGAGCAAAGGAGTAAAGGGGGGGGGGCAGGAACAGGAGGAAAGATCAAGATTGGCAGACAACTCAAAGACAGCCATTCATCCTTTGATCCAGTTAAAGTGTAAAAATATAATCCTCACTCTTGATCCTCACCACTTTCACTGGTGACCAGAGCAGTCATCAGAACCTCAGGTGAACAAAGGATCTCCAAATTCTCCCCTCTTTCAAAAAGGCCAATATTTCCATGGAGAACACCTTTAAATGACTCCCTGCTTCCAAGTTCACTGTTATTGGGGAAGCTGTTCTCTTTGAAGAAGGGACTGAGCTGGCTGTATTAGGCAAGCTCCGAGGTACAGGTATAGCTAATTAAAAAGGATATTGGAAGTGGAGTCAAGGCTTTTGAATTCAAGACTGAGCTCTAGCAATTCCTAGCTGGGTGAGTCACTTCTCTCTGGGTCTCAGTTTCCTTATTTGTAAAATGGGGATACCAATCCTTGTATTATCTTCTTACTGTGAAGAATTTGCTTTGTAAACTTGGAAGCTCTCTGGAAATAGGATCTATCATTATTCTGTCCACCTCCTCTAAGAAGACTTTCCTGAAGACTAACCAACTAGTCTGCTTTCTTGGGACTCCTTCAACACTTAGTGCTTCTATAAAGCATTTGGGTTCTAGACATGTTTTTAGCTCATTTCCTTGTGACTTCATGTAAATCACTTAGCCTCTCTGTAACTCAATCTTCCTGTCTGGAAAGTGGGGATAATTAGACTGACCTTCTTTCTCCAGGGCACAGAGAGCACAGGGAGCTCAGGGAGCACAGAGTAGGAGGACCTGGGTTTTAGTTTCATTTCCAGCACTTCCCAACTTTGTGGCACTGGAAGCATGGTTTCATTTCTGTGAATGTCAGTTTCTTCATCAGTAAAATGGGGATAAAAGAATACAAAAATATTTAAGCATCTAATATATACAGAACACTGTGCTGAAGGATATAAAATAATCCCTTCTTCATCACTTTCTGCACATGTTTATTATGAGGACAGTGCTTTGTAAGCCCCAGAGGGCTAGAGAAATGGGAGCTCTCTCATTAAGCAATGACAGATGGACAGCTGCTTGTAAAGGTGATGCAGAGTGGTCCAGAGACAGATTGGATGCCAGGTTTCATCAGCCCAGAGCAGACAGGGTCATCAGCCATTTCTACTGCAGAAAATTACCCATTCAGTCACTAACACCCAAATCAGGGTCCTACATGTGTGCTACAGATTGGTCTGAATAGGAATGAGATTTGGAATCTGTTAGGTTCCTTCTTTCCTAGGAACTCAGGGTTCCCCTGGTGTATTCCAGAGGAGCCTTCTGTTATATCTGGGAGAGAAGATGGCATACACACTGCATTTTTTTTTTTTTTTGGAGGCGGGAAGACTGGGCAATTGGGGTTAAGTGACTTGCCTAAGGTCACATGGCTAGTAAGCGTGTCAAGTGTTCATATTTGAGAGTTCATATTTGAATTCAGGTCCTCCTGACTCCAGGGCCGGTGCTCTATTTACTGTGCCACCTAGCAGCCCCTACATTAAAAAAAAGCACCATTTAATTGATATATTTAATTTTTACATCACCCATATTTCCTGAGGCTCACAGATTCAAACTCAAACTATCAGAACTGAAAAAGACCTTAGAGATCATTGATTAGGTTACCGCCCCCCCCCCCCCATCCCTTCCCCACCATTTTACAAAGAAGCCAACTAAGGTCTAGGGAGAAGGGATTTGCTTAAGGTTCCAAAGGGAGTCAATGATAGAATCATTGAACCCAGGTTTCCAGATGTTTGCCTCCTCCCTTTTCTCCCAAAGAGTCATTTTTTAGGACAAAGAATAAAAAGAAATTTAAAAAATAATTTTTTAAGTAAAACTAACCAATACGTAGGAAAAGTCTGACTTTCTCTGAAGTCTTCCATCCCTGTAGTCCTGGCCATGTTCACTTTCTCATTATCTTTTCTTTGGGACAAGGGTGGTCATTATAATTTTATAGCATTTGGTTTCAATTGTTTTGCTACTGTTCCTTTTGTTTACATCTTTGTAGTCGCTGTGTATATTGTGTTCCTAGTTCTTCACTTTGTATCTGGACATATAAGTCTCCTCATCTTTCTCTATATGTCTTAGCAGAGTAATATTCTACTTCATTAATATACCCTAACTGGTTTTGCCATGCCACGGTTGATGGGAGTCTACTTTGTTTCCAATTCATTGTAGCTATGAAAAGCATCATAAATGTTTTGGACTATAGAGTGACTTTCTGATTGCCACTGACCTCCTTGGGGTATTTCCCAGCAGTGGTGTCCCTGGGTCAAAGGGTATGGACATTCTAGTGACTTGAAGAAGTATGGGCTTGAGAGTGTTATGGGCAGTGTTTTCCTCATGATAGTCCTCTGTGACCCTCTTTTTACTGATGAGAAGCCTGAGGCCCAGAGAGGGGAATTCACTTTTTCAGAGTTACACATTTAATAACAGACTTAGGACTCTTTTTAAGGCTAGGACTCTTTCCACTCTATCACACTATGACCCAAGGGACCTTTGAGATCTGAGCTCTGCATCTGCCTCTCTCACTGACCCCCTGTGTGACTTTGACCAAATGATTTAATCCCAATGAATGGAGGAGGGGATAGGGGAGTGTTAAAGTCCTTTGTTATTTTTAGCCCTGTCTTCCTCACAGGCTTCTGAGGAACAAATAATGTAGCAAGCAACAATGCATTGTGCTTTCTGGAGCCCCCAGGAAATCTTAGTTTCTGCATGAAGCCTTCTCTGACCACTCCAACCCGCCCTGACCTCTCCCTTTGAGTAAGACACCTAATTACAGTTTAGGGGCTGTTTAACTGTTTTCTTTGTGAGTTTCCCTCTCACTGAGCATTTTGAGGAGAGGGGCTAGGTCAGTTCCTACTCTTTCTCTTCTAGACTGTAAGCCTTCTGAGGACAGGGACCAGACCAGTTTTCTGTCTTAGCTACTATTCCTCTGAGGACAGAAGCTAGACCTGCTTCTCTTCTGTTTCCCCAGACTCTAAGCTAGCTCCTGAGAGCAAGGGCTAGGGTTATGCTTTGTCCCTTCTAAACCCAGAACTTCGGATTGGGGCCAGCTTTTATCTGCAACTCTAGTCTTTGAGCTACCCAATACTCTGACCCAGGCCTGGAGGCACAGAGGGTCTCAATGAATACTTGTTGAATTGAATTGAATAGCAGATGGGGAAACAAAGGCACAGGAAAGGAAAGTAATTTGCCCAAGGTCATATAGTAGAGTCAGCAATATGACCCTCCGAGTCATATAGCCCTAAAGCTCTTGGCTAGATACTTACTGACCCATCCCTTCTTTTCTCCACCCTCAAAACCAACCTATAACTTACCCCTTTTCCTTATTACTCTTGGACTTTCCCTTCCTTTCCTTCATCCACATACATGGAGGGAGAGAGGATATTCATAACGTAGTCTTGAGGAGAGGTGGGTGGTGAGGTGAAGATAAAGAGGTGGCTTATTTATAGTAGAGCCTTTGACTGGCACTGAAATATTTGACATGTAGTGACTTGATGATTGGTAGTTATTGGGTTTTGGGGGGAAAAGAGGAGTGTTGGAAGATGATGATTCAGTAGTGTAGAACAGTGAGAGAGGAAGGAAATCCTCAGGGCTTCTCCAAGGCAGAGCAGCTGTTTTTGTGCAAACATCCCAAGTCAGAGAAATTGAAGGAAGAGCAAGCTTACAGGCATCATGGGACAGGGGAGAGAGCCCCAGCACTGTCATTAACTTGCTGTGTGACCTTGAGCCAACCCTTCCTCTCTCTGGGCCCAGTTTTTTCACCTACAAAATGAAAGAATTGAATATCATTCCTAAGGGCCTCTCCATTCTTTGTATTAATATCCCTTCTGGCTCTACCATTCTGTGTTCTATTTTTTCCTGATTTTGACATGCTATTAAGGTAATTATTTGTTAATTCGGGTGAACAGAGTGGGCATCAGACAGGGTTATGTGCCGGATGCATGGCTGGGGAAGCAGGACCCAGAACACCTGCTGCACTTGGGGAAGATGTGGGCTGGAGCCCTATCGTGGCCTATTCTCTAAGAAGGGTAATTTTCCTGTGACAAGTGTTGGTAATGAAAAACTCTTCATTATTTCAGCTTCCTGGCATGGGGTGTGGGGAACCAGCCCAGTCAGAGTATTCAGAGCCGTTAATCTCCACTTCATATGCAATTGGTTAGGAAGTATTTGATCCAACTGGAGAGTGGGTAAAGTGGAAACTGGGAGATGGTGGTATAAAGGAAGTGGAGGCTACACTTTAAGGCTTCAAAAACTCAGTCCTGGAATCTTTGACTGTAACTATCAACTCATCTCCAAAATCTTATAAATCTAAGCTTGAAGAACCATTGCTGGGAGCCATGGTACCTGCATCATACCCATTCTATACCCAAGCATTCAGTTTAAATGAGCTTTAGTTTTGGGGGAGCCTGCCTCCAATAAGAGGAGTTCGGCTCCCTCTTCTGACACTCAATGGTTTAAGCTCCCTTCCCTGCCTCTTCCCCCTAGCATCCCAGGGAAGATTTTACTTAAGAGTTTAATAGGTTGTGGTTATTACTCCAGAGATTACTCTAAAAAGAGGGTACAAAAAGGAATTCTTTGTACAATATGAACTAGGTAATTTACTCTTATACACAAAATGAATGCTAAATACAGGGCACTTACAAGTACATATTTAAGAAAAACAAACTTAAAACAGGATTTGGTAATAACTTAAAAATTACTGTTAAAATCTCCTATAAGGATGGTGGTTAAATCTCATCAGAACTTATGTTAATTTGTGGGATTGCTGATTCAGCAGTTTACATCTCACCTCAGCTGTGCACTGTCACCACGCTCTAAACTGAACCTCCCCTGAACATAGAGCTCAGTTATTCCACACTCAACTTGCTCCTGAATTCCCTACAACCCACCACTTTTTCATCTACAACAATTAACTTCTTCTCCCTCTGGATCTAGATTTTCTGGACCTCTTGAAATCACTAGGTCATTTCTCTTTTCCCCATATTTTAAGAAATATTTATTTTTTGTTACATTTTGAGTTCTGAATTGTTTGCCTCCCTCCCTTCCAGCGTCACACTAGAGAAGGCCAACATTTGATATAGATATATATGTGGAAGAATGCAATGCATACTTCCATATTTCAGTTCTTTTTCTGGAGGTGGATACCATTTTCCTTCATAAGTTCTTTGTAGTTGATTTGAATGATCATATAACTCAGAATAGCTTAGTCATTCACAATTATTCTTGAAACACTTTTGCTGTCACTGCATAAAACAATCTCTTGGTTCTCATTTCATTCTGCATTGTTTCATGTAAATCTTTTCATGCTTTTCTAAAACCAACCTGCTCATCGTTTCTTACAGCACAGTGGCATTCCCTTATGAGGTCATGTCAAAGTCTGTGTACATCCATTGTCCACATTGAGGCTGATATTCAGTTACCTACTCAGGAAAGAAAACAAATAGGAAAAGGCACCCAGGGTCCTCACTGTAAGGTCATCTAGTTGAGTCAGTGCTCCATATGAGAGCCAAGCCCATCTCCCCCATAACCTCATGAGTCTAGAGAAAGAACACATTATTTATCACATGGAAGAATCTCAGCCAAGTGACAGGTGAAGGGCTGTTCCCTTTTGAATATGCTCTAAATCATCAGTTAATAAAGCAGCTTCTTATCATGTCACAATGCACACCCTTTAGTAATGAGTCACACATGACCCAGAAGAAGCCCCACCTCTCAACCCTGAGCTTCCATGTGCTTGCCTAGAACCAGGAATGTTAACTCTGAGCATACTCGGTATTGTGTGGTAGTGAGGGTATGGAGAGTGGTGGAAAAGGGATGGCCCCCTAACTATATGACAAAAGATGATGGCCATTAATGAACAATATAATTCTATAATTCTATGAAGCCAAGAGAAGAAATAAGTGGTAAAAATCAGTATAAAGAAAACTTGGCAAGATATCTAATTAAGAAAAGTCTTCCCTGGGGGCAGCTAGGTGGCACAGTGAAAAGAGCACTGGTCCTGGAGTCAGGAGGACCTGAGTTCAAATCCAACCTCAGACATCTACCACAAAAATTAGCCATGTGACCTTGGGTGAGTCACTTAACCCTAATTTCCCTACCTTCCCCCTCCAAAAAAAAAAAATCTTCCCGAGGACATTCATGGATAAAAACAGGACTACAAACAGAAGCAAAATGGAAAATATTTGCAAAACACATTTCAACAATCTGTTTTTTTTTCACCAAGGAAAATGGACCCCTCCCCCTTTTTGGACCCTACCATCTCAGTCCTGTAGTGTTGCTAGAGAAAGGTAGAAATGTAACTAAAGATCAAAGGATATGAATAGGAAGTTTTCAGAGAAAGAAATTAAAGATATCTATAAGCATATGAAGAAATGCTCTAAATCACTATTAATTAGAGAAATGCAAATCAAAACAACTCTGAGATACCACATCCCTCCAGTCAGATTGGCTAAGATGATAAAACAAGAAAGTGACAAATGCTGGAGAGGATGTGGACAAATTGGAACACTAATACATTGCTGGTGGAGTTGTGAACTTATCCAACCATTCTGGAGAGCAATCTCGAATTATGCCCAAAGGATTATAAATAATTTCATACCCTTTGACCCAGCCATACCACTTCTAGGGTTATATCCCAAAGAGATCATAGAAGTGGGAGGAAGACCCATATGTACAAAAAATATTTTTAGCAGCCCTTTTTGTGGTTGCAAAGAATTGGAAACTAAAGGGGTGCCCATCAATTGGGGAATGGCTAAACAAGTTGTGGTATATGAATGTAATGGAATTTTATTGTGCTATAAGAAACGAGGAGATGACGGATTTCATAATTACCTGGAGAGACTTATACAAACTGATGCTGAGCGAGAGGAGTAGAATCAGAAGAAATTTGTATACAATCACAGACATACCATATCTGTGACGACCAACTATGACAGACTGGACTCTTTTCAGCAATGCAGTGATATAAGTTAATCCCAAATGACTCAAGAAAGTGAGAAATGCGCCATCCAGAGATATAACTAGAAAGAACTGAGCCTGAATCCTGATGGAAGCAAACTAAATGATCTTGTTCTTTTCAAAAAAAAAAAAAAAAGAAATGGAACTAAAGAGAACAAAGGTGGGAAAATGACAAAGTTGGGCCAATGATATACAGAGGAGATACATGGTAGAGGCTATACAATTAGGAGGGCGCTGAAGGATCAATATTCAGGACAGATATCTGAAGAAGGGAAAGATGCGAAAGGTGTGGAAAGAATCTCAAACATTATCAATACCAAAAATGATGGCAGTCTTCCTACCACCTCTCCACCATTGACTATTCCTACTTTTTGTTATTTTTTGCCAGTTTGCAGGATGGGAGATGAAATCTTTGGAGTTGTTTTGATTTACATTTCCCTTATTCATAACAATTTAGAGAATGTTTTCATATGGTCATTCATAGTTTGCAATGTTCTTTTGAAAGCTGCTTATATTCTTTGACCACTTATTGAAGGGTAACTTTTGTGCCTAGATATTTATGTCAGTCGCCTAGGATCAAATGAGATAACATTTGCAAAGTGCTTAGCATAGTGCCCTGGCACATAGTAGGTGCTTAATAAATGCTTGTTTCCTTCCTTCAATCCTTGTACATTTTGGATAGAAAACTTTTATCACTAAGTCAGGTGCAAAGATTTTTCCTACTTAATCATTTCTCTTTACTTTTGCTAGGGAAAAAGCTTCTACAGTTTATGTAACTGAACTTTATTTTTGTTTATATTTATACATTTATCATATTTAATATGTTATATATTTAGTTATATTTATTATGTAACTGAATTTGTCTCTGTGATTCCCTCTATCTACTGCTGATCAAGAATCCTCCCCTTAATGAGAGTTGTGCAAAGTGCTTCCTTTAATTTTCCTCTATTTTTTTCACAGGGTGATCATTTCTATTCAGGTATTAATTTGGTTCTTTGGGTGTTTTATGGTGTAAGATGATGGTTAAGATAATTCCTGCCGAACTACTTGTCAGTTTCCATAGCAGTTTTTGTCAAATGGAGGGTCCTTCTCTGGGTAATTTATGTAGCTGGGGTCATTAAACACTGGTCTTCTGATTCTCATTTCTCTGATTCTTGCTTATCTAATCTTCTTATATTATCTACTTCTAATCAAGGCAGTATGGTATAACAGAGTGCTGGACTTTGAGCCAGAAATACCTGGGTTCACATATCACCTTTGACATTTTTCTAGCTGTGTGACCTTAGGCAAGTCAAATCTGTGAGCCTTAGTTTTTTCATCTACATAACAAAGGAGTTAGACTAGATTAACTCTCAGGTCCCTTCCAACTTGAATCTATGATAATTTCCTATATTTTTCTCTTTTAATGGTACCAAATAGTCTCTTCTCTGTTTATCTCCTTATGCTTCTCTTGCTTCTTGTATCTGAATGTCAAATTTTCTATTCAACTCTGTTTTTTTTCATTAAGAATTCTTGGAAGTCCTCTATTCCATTGAATGACCGCATTTCCCCCTGAAACATGATACTCAGTTTTGCTGGGTAGGTAATTCTTGGTTTTAATCCCAGCTCCTTTGCTCTCTGGAATATCATAATCCAAGCCCTTTGATCCTTCAGTGTAGAAGCTGCCAGATCCTGTGTTATCCTGATTGTGATTCCACAATACTCAAATTGTTCCTTCCTGGCTGCTTGTAATATTTTCTCCTTGATCTGGGAACTCTGGAACCTGGTTATAATATTCCTAGGAGTTTTCTTTTGGGGATCTTTTTCAGGAGGTGATTGATGGATTCTTTCAACCTCTATTTTGCTCTCTGGTTCTAAAACATCAGGGCAATTTTCCTTGAGAATTTCTTGGACGATGATTTCTAGGTCCTTTTTTTGATCATGGCTTTCAGGTAGTCCAATACTTTTAAAATTATCTCCCTGGATCTATTTTCCAGGTCAGTGGTTTTTCCAATGAGATGTTTCACATTGCCTTCTATTTTTTCATTTGTTTGGATCTGTTTAATAGTATCTTTATTTCTCATAAAGTTACTAGCTTCCATTTGCCCCAATCTAATTCTGAAGGAATGATTCTCTTCAGTGAGCTTTTGAGATTCTTTTTCCATCTGACAAATTTGGCCACTTCTTGCCCTGGGGGCAAAAGCCAGACCC
This sequence comes from Gymnobelideus leadbeateri, assembly GCA_011680675.1. NCBI lineage: Eukaryota > Metazoa > Chordata > Mammalia > Diprotodontia > Petauridae > Gymnobelideus > Gymnobelideus leadbeateri. The sequence continues at coordinate 37,644 of WOXC01009785.1, forward strand.
CACTCCCTAACTTCCAGGTCCCAAAGTCCACACTGCACTGACCTCTCACTTTGTCCTTAGCATCTATGGGTTGATAATTCTGGAAACTGCTGGTGATCTGAAGTCCCTCCAGCAGGTGGCTGGTTGTGGCCACCCTGAGGCTAAAACCTTGGCTCCCTCAGAGCTGGGATGGGCTCCCAACACACTGTGCTGGCCACTTCCTGCTGGCCTGCTGGACTGTTTTCAATGGGAGGTTAGCTTCTCAGTGTCATTTTGTGGGTTCTGTAGCTCCAAAGTTTGTTTAGAGTCGTTTTTTACATGAATTGGAGGAGGTGGGAGCAGGAGCCCCTCAGAAATCCTGTTTCTACTCTTCCATCTTGACTCTGCCCCTCAAATAGTCTTTATGTTTATAGATTTAACATTTTAAGTCTCAAAGTACAATTCCCCCTTCATTTCTACTTTTAAAAATTATTATTTCCTTTGAGGTTCCAGACCTTTTATTCCTTCTAATGAATTTTGTTATTATTTTATCTGGTTCTATAAAGTGTCCTCTTCATCATAATTTGATTAGTTCTTCATTGCCTTCTGGGTCAGATCTAATTTTGAATTTTGATCATGTTATTCCACTATCACTGAATTCCTGATGTGTCAATCAAAAAGGATAAGGTGACCTTCAACTGACCACATTAACAGAGGCATAGTGTCCAGAATAAGGAAGGTGATAGATATCCTGCCTGGTTAGACCACACCTGAAGTATTATGTTTAGTTCTGGATGTCACGCTGTAGGAAGGACCTTCTCTGACAAGCTGGGGGAATACAGAAAAGAGGAAGCAGGACAGAGAGGATGCTGGGATCAGTGGCAGGTAAGGATTTGTTGACACAACTGGTGCTGTATAGCCTGGAGGAGAGAGGAGTTAGGGGAAACATGATCCCCATATTTGATGGTTTGTCTTGTGGAAGAGGATTAGATTTGTTTTGCTTGGCCAGTGAGAACAAAACTAGAAGGAATGGGTAGAAGCAGCAGGGAGGAAGATTTTAGCTGGATGGATATAAGGAAGAATTTTCTGGCAATGAAAGCCATGTGAATTTTCAATGAAAATCCTGCTATTTTAAAGTTGTATGGCAATAACTGAAGACAACATAAAATACTTGGGACTCTTCCTGCCAAGACAAACCCAGGAACTATATGAATACAATTACAAAATACTTTTCAAACTAATAAAGTTAAGTCTGAACAATTGGAAAAAATATTAATTGCTCACGTAGGCCAAGCCAATATGATAAAAATGATAATTTTCCCCAAATTAATTTATTTATTCAGTGCCATGCCAAAACTATCAAAAATTTATTTTATAGAACTAGAAAAAAATAATAACAAAATACATCTAGAAGAAGAAAAGGTCAAGAATATAAAGGGAATTGATAAAAAAAAATGTGAAGGAAGGTGACCTAGCCATACCAGATCTCAAACTATAAAGCAATAATTATTAAAACAATCTGGTTCTAGCTAAGAAATAAAGTAGTGGATCAGTAGAGTAGATTAGGTACACAATACACAGTAATAAATGACCATAGTAATCTAATGGTTGACAAACACAAAAATCCCAGCTTTTGGTATAAGAATTCCATATTTGACAAAAACTACTAGGAAAACTGGAAAGTGGTCTGAAAGAAACCAGGTATAGACCACCATCTCATACCATATACCAAGATAAGGACAAATTGTGTACATGATTTAGAAATAAAGGGTGATATCATAAGCAAATTATGGGAGCATAAAATAGTTTTCCTGTCAGATCTATGGAGAAGAAAGAATTTATGACCAAAGAAGAGATAGAGAGAATTATGGGATATAAAATAGGTAATTTTGAGGACATTAAATTAAAAAGATTTTGCACAAACAAAACTAATGCAGCCAAGATTAGAAGGAAAGAAGAAAGATGGGGGTGGGGTTTACAGGGAGTTTCTTTGATATATATATATCTTCTCAAATATATAGAGAACTGAGACAAATTCATAAAAATATGAATCATTCCCTAATTGATAAATGTTTAAAAGATATGAACAGTCAGTTTTCAAAAGAAGAAATCAAAGCTATCTATAGTCATATGAAAAAATGCTCTAAAACACTATTGATTAGAGAAATGTGAATAAGAACAGTTCTGAGGTACCACTTCAAATCTATCAGATTGGTTAATATAATAGAAGAGGAAAATAGCAAATGTTGAGGGGATGTGGAAAAATTGGGACAGTAATGCATTATTGGTGAAGTTGTGAACTAATCTAGCCATTCTGGAAAGTATATTGGAACTATATCCAAAAATAAAACTGTGCATGCCCTTTGACCCAGCAATGCCATTTTTAGGTCTGTACCCTCCCCCCTGAAAAAAGAGAAAAGGACCTATTTATACAAAAATATTCATAGCAGTTCTTTTTGTGTCAGTAAAGAATTGGAAATTGAGGGGATGCTCATCAACTGGGGAATGACTGAACAAGTTGTGGTATATGATTTTGGAGGAATACTATAGTACCATAATAAATGATGAGCAGGATGCTTTCAGAAAAAACCTGGGAAAACTTATATGAACTGATGCAAAGTGAAGTGAGCAGAGCCAGGAGAACAGTGTATACAGTAACAGCAAAATTGCAGGATGATCAACTGTGAATGACTTAGCTATTCTGGTGAAAACAATGATCCAAGACAATTCTGAAGGACTTATGATGAAAAATGCTATCCACCTCCAGAGAAAGAACTGATGGAGTTTGAATATCCAAGCATACTATTTTGTTGTTGTTTGTTTTTCAGTCACATCTGACTGCTAATGACTACATTTGGGTTGTTTTGTTTTGTTTATTTTTTGGGCAAAGATACTGGAGTAGTTTGCCATTTCCCTTTCCAGCTCATTTGATAGATGAGGAAATTGATGCAAACAGGGTGAAGTGAATTGCCAGGGTCACACAGCTAGTGAGTGTCTGAGGGCAGATTTGAACTCGTGTTTTCCTGACTCTGCACCTCATGCTTTATCCATTGTGAGATCTGATTGCCCATATGATTTTTTACTTTCTTTATTTTTTTGTGTTTTTTTTAATATGTGTTTTCTTTCACAACATAGCTAATATGGAGATATGTCTTGCATAACTGTATATATAACATGTATAACCTATATCAAATTGCTTGCCATCTCAGGGAGGGGCAAGGGGGAAAGTGGAAAGGAGAAACTTTGGAATTCAAAATTAAAAAAAACAAATGTTAAAAACTGTTTTTGCATGTAATTGGAAAAAAAATAAAATATTGAAAAAAATAGAAGCAAGTAGTATGAAATAGAAAAAAGAGCTGTATGGCCTTGGATAAGTCACTTAACTAATTTCTCTGGGCTTCTGTTTTTTCATCTGCGGCATGAAGGGGTGAGACCAGATGATTTTCATGATTTCTCCCAATTTTAAGTCCATGATCCTGGGAGATTGGGCTCTAAAAACTAAGATCCTAAATTCTAGGCAGATTTCTGGTCTTTTTCTCTCTTTTCATCTCTTCTGGTTAGGCAAGAAAGGTTAGGATCAAAATAACTAATGATGCTCTTGGCAGAAAAAGGCAGGGGTGGGGAACGAAAGTATAACACTAAGATCTGACAAATATATAGAATTTAGAAGTTTGCAAAGCATTTTGCGTACTAAAGTTATTTGAGCCCCACAACAACGAAGTGAGGTAGGTACTATAAAACATTATTATCCTCATTTTAGAAAGGGTGAAAGTGAGGCCCAGAGGGGATCAGTCAGTCAATAAATGTTTATAAAGCTGCTACAATGTGCCAGGCATCAGTGATTTTCTTATAATTACATAATTAATAATCACCTGATCCCTAAACCAATACTCTATCATTAAAATACACTATCTCCTGCCACTAAATAAGTAGACTATGTTAATGAACTTCCCTAAACATTTCCCTTAGCAAAAGCATAGTAGAATGGGCCAGTCCAAAAAATCCCTATCACTGGATGTCTCTAAGCCCAGGCTGGTTGACCCTTGCCAGAGATTCATTGTGACCCAGATAGGATTCATTCTAACTGAGTCTTTGAGACCCTAGGCATGGAGCACAGGCGAGGTGAGCTTTGATAGGGGCTGGAGAGGGGCAGATCTACATTCTGGGGTGCTGTGCAGGGATTACAGTTCTTGGAGAGTCAGCAAGACTTTAAGTGAGGAGATTTGAAGATGACTGGGTAACTCTCTGCTCTGTCTCTGTTTCTGTCTGTCTGTAATCTCTGTCTCTTTGAGCTAAGAACCCTGTCTTGCAAGTAGGAAACTAGGCCAGGTATATGACTAGACCAGAGACTGTCCAGAGCATTGGAAATCTAGTACTTCAGGCCATTTATGGTGACCCAGAGATCAATCCCGTCACGTATCTATAGAGAAGGCTCTGCTCAGACCCAAAAGGCCCACTCCCCACCCCATCCAGGATGTCATAAGATTTAGAACTTTTTCTTTGCCTCTGTCTGTGTCTCTCTAGGTACTAGTCATCTCTCCAGGGTCAGGCAGAAAAGGACAGGATCAGTCTCAAAATGACTGATGACAAGGCCAACAAACAAGATTGGAGGGATGGATACAGCTCTGCTGAGTAAGCAAGGCCCAGCTAGGCTAATGAATTTCCCTGAATACTTCTCTCAACCAGAGCAGTAAGTGACAGGTGCTTGGCAGCTTGAAAAGGTGATAAAGAGCCTGGCCAAAATACCACCCACACACACAAAGGAAATGAAATGAAATGTTCCAGAAGCTGAGAGCAATCCTATCAGTGAATCTGAATTACTGGCACCCTTGGAGACTGGAGGATTCACCAGTGAACTCATAGGATAAAGTGGTGGGCAGTTCAGCACCTCTTCAGGCCACAATGGGCCTTGTTACCAGCTAGGGAGTGGAACAGCAAAAGAGAAAGCAGAGGAAAGGGAGGGAGAGCAGCAGGGAGCTAAGTTACATTTGTAGCTAGGAGACTAGGCCAGGTATGTGACTAGACCACAGGCCCCTTCAGAGCATTGGAAATAACTATTTAGGGTGAGCCAGAGGATCAAACCTGTAACCAATGGGATGGGATGCTAAAACCTAGCAGGTTTTTTAGCATAGCCCCATCCAGGATGTCATAAAATTTAGTGCTGGAAGGATTTTTAAGATGACCTAGTTAAACCTTTTATTTTTTCAGATAAGTAAACTAAGGCTCAAGAGTTGTTAATAGATTTGCCCAGTCATGTTTTGAACTCAGATTATCTGACTCGTATATTGAACCTGGAGGTTCGGCAGAATTTCTACAGTGAGATTTGTCAGCCCTCATCAAGGAGGAGGAATATAGAGAGAATCTGGATTATAAATAGAAGAAGAATTAGTGCATTCAAGAAGATCTGGAAGTTTTAGTGAATTTCCAGTTCAATGAGTCAGCAGTGTGAATGGCAGTGAAAAAAAATGTGGCTTTGGGCTATGTTTATGGAAGTAGAGTGTTCATAACCAGGGAGATCACAATCCTGTGCCCCTCTGCCCTGGTTAGGCCTCTATTATGCTCAGTTCTGGGAACCAGATTTTAGGGAGGATATTGACATTAAGGAGCAGGTCCAGATAGGGATCATCAGGATAGGAGACCACGATAAAAGATGATTGTTTTTAGGGATAAAAGTACTTGGTTTTGCAATATTAAGACTGGAGAAGAGAAGGCTTAGGGATTACATGAAATCTGTATTCAAGCATCTGAGGGACTTTTTTATACAAAAGGGTTAAACTCGTTCTTATTGGGCATAGGAGGTAGGACTGGGAAACCAGGGAGAAATTATAAGAAAGTAGCTTTTGGCTCCGTATAGGGAAAAACTTGCAAACATTCAGCAGAGCACAGAAGGGGAAAAGGGACTGCCTTGGGAGGTAGTGGGCTCATCCTCATTAGAAGGCTTCAAGCAAAGGCTGGATGACCCTTGTCAAGGAGATTACAGAAGGAATTCGGCTTGGGTAGAGGTTGAACTAAATATCCTGGGTGACTCCTTCCAACAATGAGTGTTAATGATTCTATGACAGGGCTTCTTAACTTGTGTGTGTGTCATAGACCCCTTTAGCAGTCTGGTAGACCCTTCTCAGAATAATGTTTTGTTTTGTTTTTTTAAAGCAATTGGGGTTAAGTAACTTGCTCAAGGTTACACGGCTAGTCATTATTTATGCGTGGGTGCTCATTTTCTGAGGCTGGATCTGATCTCGGGTCATCCCAACTCCGAGGCCGGCGCTCTTACTCAC
>WOXC01009786.1:600000-769519 GCA_011680675.1 Gymnobelideus leadbeateri
ATCTGTCTAGAGATGTCAATATAATTAGCCTCACATGATTCACAGTGAAATGTCAAAATATCTCTATCTGTGACTTGAGCTATATCTATTTATTTAAAACATATTAGCTAAATTACAAACCCCAAATTAGTGGGTAAGACTAGTTCAAAATAAAGAAAGGTTGATTTAAACTTAAATGTTATAATAAAGTAAGTTAAATAACACATTTATTAAGTTTACAGTGAGTTCAAAAGCAATTACCTTACAAACACCTTTATTGGAGTAGCAGATGGTGAATTAGGAATATTTATCTTTGTTTGTAAAATCTTTTGGTGATTTAAAAATGAGGGAGAATTTTACTAACATATTTTTGGGTTCCTTGATTTTCAACTCAATTAAAAAGTATATTGTAGAACAGTCTATAAGTACACTTTGCAAACCACATACAGATTCTCTGAAATCTCTGATTGTGAGGTCCCTTGGGGTAACTGGTTTTTTAGTGGTTTTCTATTTTTTTCATTCACAAGTTACATTCCAGTCATCCATAGTGCCCTCCCCAATGTTATTCAACCTTTTAATGTCTCTTCATTATAATTTATAATCAATTAACTCTTACTAAGGGTAAGGTTACAAAAGGCTACCTAACTAAGAAGGTAGAGCAAGTACAATACCCTTCCAGTTTGGTGACATGCTTTTCCCAACCATCTTGGTCCTGGGACAGTGGAATCAAACTTAAAATGGTTTCTACAAAATTATACCCTCCACTAAGTTCACTTACTTCCTTAACCATCACCACCACCATTACTTATACATATATGTATATGTAAAATAACTTCATTGGATACCAGGATAAGGGTAGGGACTGCATCTGTGATTTCCTAAGTATAGGGAACTCTGGTCAGAATGCCCAATGCAAGGCAGCTCCTCTGAAATTTCTAGTCTTTGATAGCTGTTTAGAGCACCCAGATATTAAGTGATTTTCCTTACCTAGCCAATATATGTCAGAGGTGGAACCTAGATAGGTCTTCCTTGTTCTGATGCCTTTTCTCTATCCATGATACCATGGTGACTATGATTAGTTTTTAAATCTTTAATCAAGCTATTCATTTGGTAGCTCTCACTTAACATTTTGTGGATGAACAATCATTAAATAATATTTAATTATATAAGTATTAAATATTATGTGACTTAGTATATAATTTATTAAATGTTACACAGATACATTATTATATATCATATATGTATACACACAAATATATATATATGGTAAAAAGTTAGTAGGATTGATAATACTGGGATTTTTGAAATAAATTGAATTTAAGTGGTTATTGAATCTCAAAAAATAATTTTGACTTTAGTCTATATAAAACTCTAATATCTGGTGGAAAATATCTGTAATTACCTATTTTGAAAATCTTGCTTGAAAGGAAGTGTTGGTCCATATTTTTGAAATGCTGTTAAGATCTTAACTCTAGGGGCGGAGCCAAGATGGCGGAGTAGAAACAGCTCGTCCAAGCCTCTCTGCCCCCAGATTCCCCACAAACTATGTAAAAAAGGACTCTGAACAACTTCTAGAGCCCCAGCACCCACAGAATGACACAGAGAAGCTAACCTCCCGCTGAGGACAGCCCAGCAGCCCGGCAGCACGCAGAGCGCAGAGCACAGGAGCCCAGCTGAGCCGAGCCCAGGTCCGAGTGAGCTGAGGTTTTAGCCCCAGAGCGGCAGGGCCAGCAGCCAGCTGGAGGAACCCCAGAACACCAGGAGCTGTGGCGACTCCAGAATTATCAACATAGACATGCCTAGGACAAAGTAAGAGGTTAGTGTCCTATGGACTTTGGGACCTGTATTTGGGGAATGCGTCAGCTCCCTCCCCTGGGAGCTAGAAGCCGCTGAGGAGACACGCCATTTTGTAGTTTTCAGAGGCAGCTCCCACTCCCAGCCTACAAATCATGGGGAGATCCAGCGATCAGTCTTGGGAGGCAATCGCTCTTGCTTTAACCTCCCTGGATCTGGATTGTGATCTAGGGTGGAAGTTGTGGGTGGGTTTACAGCTTGCCAGAAACGGAAGTTGCCCCCCACACGTTCGGGACGAAAATTCCTCTACCTGGCCTTAAAGCCATAGTGTGGCAACAAGCCCAAAAGTCAAGCAATTAAGTGGCAACATGCCAAGGCAAAGGAAACAGAAAAATGCAACCCTAGACTCCTATTTTGGGGGCATAGAGCAGGAAAAGGACTGTGAGGTCAGAAGTCCTGCTCCAAAAGCCCCAGGGGAAAACATGAGCGGGTTGCAGGCCATAGAGGACCTTAAGAGGACTTTAAAAATCAAATAAGAGAAGTGGAGGAAAAATTGGAAAGAGAAATGAGAAGGATGCAGGAAAAGTATGAAATGAGGGTCAACAGCCTGACTGAGGAAAACAACACCTTAAAAAATAGACTAACTCAAATGGCAAAGGAGGCCCAAAAGGGCAATGAGGAGAAGAATGCCTTAAAAAGTCGAATTTGCCAGATGGAAAAAGAATCTCAAAAGTTCACTGAGGAGATTCATTCCTTCAGAGTTAGACTGGAGCAAATGGAAGCTAGTGACTTTATGAGAAATCAAGATGCTGTTAAGCAGATCCAAACAAACGAAAGATTAGAAGGCAATGTGAAATATCTCATGGGAAAAACCACTGACCTGGAGAATAGATCCAGGAGAGACAATTTAAAAATTATTGGCCTACCTGAAAGCCATGATCAAGGAAAGAACCTAGAAATCACCCTTCAAGAAATTCTCAAGGAAAACTGCCCTGATGTTTTAGATCCAGAGGGCAAAATAGAGGTTGAAAGAATCCACAGATCACCTCCTGAAAAAGATCCCAAAAAGAAAACTCCCAGGAATATTATAGCCAGGTTCCAGAATCCCCAGATCAAGGAGAAAATACTACAAGCAGCCAGGAGGAAACAATTTCAATATTGTGGAAACACAATCAGAATAGCCCAGGACCTGGCAGCTTCTACACTGAGGGATCGAAGGGCATGGAATATGATATTCCAGAGGGCAAAAGAGCTGGGAATGAACCCAAGGGTCACCTACACAGCAAAACTGAGTATTTTGTTTCAGGGGAAAATATGGTCATTCAGTGGAATAGAGGACTTTCAAGCATTCTTGAGGAAAAAACCAGAATTGAATAGAAAATTTGACATCCAGACACAAGAAGGAAGAGATGCCTGAGAAGGTAATCAGGGAAAAGAAATCAAAAGGAACTTATCAAAGTTGAACTATTTACATTCCTATATGGAAAAGTAATATCTGTGACTGATGATATCTTTCTCACTATGAAAATAATGGAAGAAGGGGGTGTGGTCATATGAATACATATGTGAATGTGTGTGTATATGGTTACAGTTATATATGGATAGAGGGCATAGGTTGAATTTGTTGGGAAGGGAGAATACTCAAGGGATGAAATTATGAAGTGAGAGAGGAAAGTGGCAAGAGGAGATGGGGAGAGACAGGGTAGGGTAAACTATCTCATGTAGAAGAAGCAAGGGGAAGTGGTTGCAAAGGAGGGGGAGAATAAGGAAGGCTAAAAAGGCAAAACCACATTCACATTGAATTTGGTTCAGGGAGAAAATGACATACATACTAAATGGGATATCTCAACCTGCAGCAGGATAGGGGGAAGGGGGATGAGAGGAAGGATGATGGATGGGAGGGCATCCTTGGGGTGAGGGGAGGTTGGAAGTACCCACTATAGAAGAGGGACAGGATCATGTAGGGAATGGACCAGGTGGGGGGTGGGATGAGTGGGAGGGAATTATAAGCAGCCTTGTACAATATATCTACCATGATAATGTTTTGCATAGTTAAACATGTACAACATATACTGAATTACTTATCTCCCAAGAAGGAATGGGTGACAAGGTAGGAAGGAAATGGATCTGAAACATTAGATGTTTCAAATATATATAAATACTATTATTAATACTCTTTTGCCTATAATTGGGAGATAAGATGTGCAGGCATTGGGACACAAAGATTCATCTTCCTCTAATGGAAATGTTGATGGGGGTATGGGAGAAGGTATGGGAGAGAGCAGATTGGAGGAAGCGATATCTTGTGGGACTGCTATTCTGGGAGGCTGGGTGGGGGAATAATGGGGGGAAAATGATTGTAACTCAAAATCTGGCGGAAATGAATGATGTAAAACAGAAGTTAGTAAAACATTTGTTTAAAATAAAAAAAAATAAATAGTTTACGAAGTAAAAAAAAAAGATCTTAACTCTAACTCTCATAAAGAGTCTGATTTTAATTAAAATGGTAAGAAAGATCCTATGTGTATTGAAAATGTTTCTAAATTCATCACTAGTGATGAGAAAAATGGTAAAATACATCATTTAAATCCTTAATTTTTTTGATGATTAACTGCAAAAAGCTTACTTGTTAAGAATATTTTCTGGGGCGGCTAGGTGGCGCAGTGACTAGAGCGTTGGCCCTGGAGTTAGAAGGACCTGAGTTCAGATCCGGCCTCAGACACTTAACGCACACACAAACAAAAACCTAGCCGTGTGACCTTGGGCAAGTTACTTAACCCCAACTGCCCTCCAAAAAGCCAAAAAAAAAAAAAGAATATTTTCTTATGTATCAAAAAGAAAGAGCAATTGCCAGAGTATTAATTTCTTTCTCTATCCTTTTCCATAATTTGGAACTCTCATCTGTAGTCATCCCAACTCCCAGAGTATACTTGCTCTCACTAATCTTTTGTATGTGGTAGACATTCTTGTTATTCATGTGATTTTGATGTGATTTTATTATTTTAATTTTATTATCTCTGTATCCTCTACATGTATGTCCATTAGCAATTCCTATATTATATTTTTGTCATCTAAAAGTCAGGAACTTCCATAGGTATAAAATTTCTCATGTATGTCTGTAAATTTGTATATATGATATATGTAATATATCAAACAACAAGACAAGGAAAGGAATTAAGAATCTTTACAGTCAGAAAATATATCTGTTCAAGAAGTCCAAGGCCTTGAAAAATCTCAGATGTGTGTATTTATTTTACACTGACCAGACTTCGGATGCAAACATAAATTGTGGTTTATTGCTTAACATTCTAATTTCATTAGTGTTATTGTTCTCTTTAATATTATTTTCTCATCTTCGAATTGGCAATCAGCCAAGAGTTGATGTAGTATTCTACAAAGGATTATACCAATGCTGTGGGACTTGGCTACTTGACAGATAGATATATGAATGTCCATCGCTCTGACAAGGGATAAAATGGGAAGAAGGGTGGAGAAATAATCACCAAGACTCATAGAAAAGGCTGCTGAAGAAGGTTACATGGAGTAAAGGTGTGTCCTATTGGCACTCAACTGATTACTGTCTTTACTTTGTGATTCAGAAAGGTCTTACAGTGATGGTGCTAAGTAACTCCATCTAAACCTTTCTGCCACCTTAGTCAGCAGGGAACAGAAAAGACATAGATAAAAAACCTGTAATCAGTCACAGAAATGGAGATCCCCTCTGCTAGCTGAATGTTCTGATATTAGAGGTTCCTCCCTCCCCTCTATTAGAGGCTCCAAACCACTTGAAGTGAGTCCATGAGGCTCCTGTCTATATTTTCATTAGAAACCAAGGAAGATTTCTTTCTACTCAGACTCATTCATTAGTGCTGTTGGTTCTTATCCCATTGAAGTAAAGACAGGTCAGATGGAACACGTGAAAATAATGGTATGGCCTCCATCAGTTTTTGTATTAGTCAGAGATGGAAAGGTTCCATTTCTTTTATAGGGCTTATGTCTCCAGGAGCAGAGACAGTTGAAAAAGGTAAACTTATTTTAATCATCAGGAGAAAACTGTGGAGACAGAGAGAGACAAAGAGAGAGAGACAGAGAGACAGAGAAACAGAGACAGACAGAGACAGAGACAGAGAGACAGAGACAGAGATGGAGACGGAGAGAGACTTAGTGGATAGTGGATAGAGAGCAGGCTCTGGAGTCAGGAGAAGCTGAGTTCTAATTCAGCCTCAAGACACTTAGTAGCTGTATGACCCATGACTAGTCACTTAACCCTGTTTTTCTCAGTTCCTCATCTGTAAAATGGACTGGAGAAGGAAATGGTAACCACTTCAGTATCTTTCCCAAGAAAACCTCAAACAGGATCACAAAGAGTCAGCCAGGACTGAAAAAATGACTAAACAACTATGACAATAAGAGTCTATCAGTAACTATAATGACTTTTTCACCAATATAATCATTGTTGGAATTTTTGCAGACTCCAAAACTAGGAGTAACTAAATTAAAATGCAGTTGTTTTGTTTTGTTTTGTTTTTTTAACCAGGAATTCTTTTTAGTCATGGTGGTACTAGTAAACTCTCTTTCTGAAATTGCAGATTTAATTCTCTTTCTGACATTCCCAGACATTTATGACTCATAGTTCACTTGCTTTGGATTGTAAAGAAAATAGGTATCACCAATTTCAATAGGATGCTCAACTTTTAAAATTAAATGTAAAAGTGGTCCCAATAAAGTATTTACTATAGACTGAATTGCTGCTTCGCCACCAGGAGTATATTATAGGATACAGTTGTGTTCATGCTTCCAAAGTCATCTTTGAGAAGTACAAGTGTGAAGAATGATAACCATAATAACTTAAATTTATAGAGTGCTTTAAGGTGTATGAAGCATTTGTGTGCCATGTCCTTTGATCCCTGTAATAAATAACCTTGGGTAGGTCTGGTAATATTACCATTTTACTTTGGAGGAAACTGAGACCAAGTGTGTTAATTTATAGGTCCAGAGACACAAAGTTAATGACTTTGAAATTAGTTGAAAGCAGGATTTGAATTAAGCTCCCTGATTACAAATCAATGGTTTTCTCCATTGTGTCACCTAGCTGCCTCAGGAGGAATCCAAAATTCTAGATTTCTATAGGCTGAGTTGTTTGGGTATGAATTCTGGACAACCAAGGAGAAGATTTTTTTTTTGCATTCAATGTTCCTCATACACAAGACAGGAAAGATATCAACTAGAATCGTTAGGACAAAGATCTAGGTAAGTTAGTAGAGTGTAAGTATAATCTGAGTCAGCAGTGTAATGTAGCAGCCAAAAAAGTCAATGGGATCTCTGGTTGTATTAAAAAAGTATAATTTAACCCTGAGAGCTACAAATTGATTTTATTATGTACACAAAAAGGAAAGGAAGCCATGCATAATAGAGATCTGTAAACACTACTTTTTTTAGTCTGCTAAGTATATGGAAACATCCATTTTATAAGATAAGTTCAGAATAAAAATAAATTATTTTTTAAATGAACTGAAAGGGTTTTTTTAAACAATAAAAAAGCTAATACTTTTATGTAATGAAACAAATGGAATAACTATTTTTCTCTCTCTGAAAAAAGGGATAATTTCCAGGAATAAGAAGGAGATAATTACTTTGCACTCTGCTCTAGTTAGACCACATATGGAAGAGCACTGCGTTCAATTTAGGACACCACATTCTAAGAAAACGTCGATAAGATGGAGGATGTTCAAAGGATAACACAAAATGATGATATATAATAAAAGCATTTATATCATGCTTTAAGGTTTACAAAACACTTTATAAACATTTTCTCATTTTGTCCTCACAAGAAGTGTAAGATAGGTGCTATCATAGTCCCCATTTTACAGATGGAGAGACTGAGGGACACAGAGATTAATTAAGTGATTTTTTCAGGGTTATAGCTCTAGTCTGTAGTAGAATTTGAACTCAGGTCTTTCTTACTCCATTTCCAGCATTCTCTCCACTGTATCACCTAGCTGTATCAGGGGTAAAGGGCCTTGAGTCTATCCATATCTTAAGAAGACCAGGTAAAAGAACTGGAGACATGGGACCTTCAGGACATTTTAGCCTCAGAAAAGATTACAGGAGGAAATGAAAGTTACCTTCTAGTATTTAGAGACTCCTTTTCTGGAAGAGAGGTTAGATTTGTTCTGTTTGACCCAAATGATAGAACTGAGAGTAATGGATAGAAGGTTACAAAGAGGGAAATCTAGCTTTGTTTGATGTAAAGAAAAGTCCTAATAATTAGAACTGGCTTGTCTCGACAAGTGGTAGATCCCCCTTTGTGGAAGTCTTCCATCAGAGGCTGGAAGAGTGCCTGTCCAAGATATTATAGTAGATCTAATTTTGAGATCTGAGTTGGTCTAGATAGCCATGGAAGTCTTGTCCCAAAATCCTATGATGATATGAATCTGTAAAGAGCTACGGTGTACATAATGGGTTAATATGGGACTTCTAAATTAAACATGGCCATAGAAATTTCTCTATTTCCTTAGAAAAGGCTGACCTTGATAAGGATTCAAGTTTGAAGATTTTCTAATTGCAGAAGGAGTCGTTCCAGTCTGATAGTTTAAGGTTTTTAGAAATTTGAGTATTTCCCTTATTCAAACTAAATCTGTTATTAATCAGATGGCTTATAATATTCATTTTGAAAAACTTTGCAGAACATATATTTTCCTTGATTCTTGACACATATTGATGTATATTTGATTTCTATATTGTTACATTATACTATATTATATTACATTGTTATATCATGTTACTTTAAATTATATAAAATATATAAATATGATATCATATAATATGTATTGATTTTGATTATATAAATCAAATTGCTCTATTCTTTGTGAGTCTCTGTGTGTAAAACATAAAGTTAAATAGAAATCTAATTTGACATTGAGATTTTGTTAGTGTATTATTCTTAAATCAGCAAACATTTATTAAGTACCTACTGTGATTCAGAGGCTGAGTATACAAAGACAAAAATGAAAGTTCCTGCCCTCAGGGAACTTACACTCAGTCCTGGTAGAAGACACATGCAGTATATAAAGCATCAGCCCTGGAGTCAGGAGGACCCGAGTTCAAATTCGACTTAGGCAAGTCACTTAACCGCAATTGTCCTACCTTCCCCCTCCAAAAAATAGCAAAAAAATATACATACTTATAACATAATAGTAGTTCTGGGAGGGAGGGCACTGGCATCTTGAGGAATCCAGAAGGCAGTCCTTAACTTGAGTCTTGAAAGAAATCATGGATTCAGAGATGTGGAGGTGAGGAGGGAGTGTTTTCTAACAGTAGAGATTAGTGAATGCAATGAAGTGAAGTCAATAGAGGGAGTGTTATGTGAGAGGAAAAGCAAGAAGGCCCCTTTAACTAGACCTTGGAGTATGGAAAGGGAAGTAATGTATGACAATGATATAAAGGCAATCTGGGCTAGGCAAAAAAGGGCTTTAAATGCCAAATAAGTAAGTTCATATTGAAAGTACAGGCAAAAGTTAGCCATTGTAGTGTACTAAGTATAGGTGTGATATGGTTAGATCTATACTTAAGAAAAATCACCATGGTGGCTATGTGAAGGATAGAGTGGAGTGGGGAGAAACTCAAGGCAGTAAGATGAATCAGAAGGCTATTGAAATGGTCCAGGCAAGAGGTGATAAGAGCCTGAACTAAGAGCCTGGCCATGTGAGCAGTGAAGAAAGGATAAATCTGAGGGATGTTATGGAAGCAGAAATGAGACCGTTTATTAAATTTGTTGGATGAGGAAGACTAAAGATTTGAAGAAAATGCCAAAGTTGAAAATCTAGGAAACTAGAGAGATTGTGCCCTTGGCTGGATTAGAGAAGCTTGGAAGAGGTGTGGGATTTGAATGATTTAAGTTCTGTTTTTGGCATAATAAGCTTAAGATGTCTCCAGTTTGAAATCATCCAGTTGAATCAGCAATATTAGATTGGTAATGTATGACTAGAACTCAGGACATAACCAAGGCTCTTGGAGTCGTCTGGATAAAGATGACAAAACAGGGAATGGGAATCCAATGGAGTAATAGACTATGTAGAGAAAGAAGAGAGGGTTCAAGACAGAGCCACCTGGTATACCCACACTGCAAATATATAACATAAATCTTCATCCAGCATATTTATAAGAATCAATCCAACAGGTAGGAGGAGAACCACAAAAGAGGAATGTCATGAAACCCCAAAGGAAAGAGCCTCCCTAGGAAGAGATAAATGTACATAGTGGCAAATACCATAGAGAAATCAAGAATGATGAGATTGAGGAAAGCTCTTCAGAGTTGCAATTAAGAGATCTGTGGTAACTTTGGAAAGAATGATTTCACCTGAGTAATGAAGAGAAAAGCCAGATTGCAAAGAATTGAGGAAGAAGAGGGAAGAAAGTAAGCAGTAAAGACACTGCTTGTGAAGAGACAGAGAAATAGAATTAGTTAGACTAGTAGGGTCTAGTTAGGTCAATGGGGGGGTTGTTTGTTTTTTAGGTGGAAGATTTAGGCATGTTCATAGGTAGCAGAGAAAGAGCCTGTAGCTCTGCAGAGGTTGAAGATTATAGAGATACTAGAAGACTGTGGGGCAATGTGCTTGAGAAGGTGGGAGGAGATGGAATCAAGGGCACATGTAGCAAGATTGGCCTTGGCAAGAAGAAGGATGCCTCATTATCAGAAACTGGAGATAAGAGGTAAAACGTAGAACCAGGGCATATCTCTCAAGCTCATGAATGAAGTTTGGGAGCATTCACTACCACTAAGTGGCAGCTTTGCTTTGTTAAAAAGTAAAGCTATCTGGTTGTCTCTTCAAATCTAAGGCAGTAGTTGCCCCACACAACTGCTTTTTAAAAATATCAGCAGAAACATTCTACAAGAAAGATAATAGTAAATGAAATACCAGTTTAAAGCAAAAATAAAAATGAGGATAAGCCCTTTCTAAGGCTTTGATGAGCCCTTGACTAATTTCTATTATTTTTTATTTTTAAAATTAATATTCACCCTAATTAAAAGATAACTGATCTGCTTTAACCTTTCACACCTAAGGAGCCCCCTGTTTTGCTCATAATCAGGCATGATCCTGAATGCTTTTACCTGGTAGTTGTGTTGCTGTTGTCTCATTGAGAATTGAAAACAAATAGACAAAACATGAATCAAACAATTTTAGGTTGTTTTTAAAAATTAGATTAACTATTGCATTTTCAAAGCATTCTCTATACAGAATACAGGTTCTACTAGAGACTCTATTCCTCCATATGATCTCAGAGTAAAATTAACTTGCAAAGACTTAGCATATGTCTACCACCTTTGAGTTACTGTTAAGTTTTACTATTAGTTTTACTAAACTAATAGAGAAGTTGGCATATGAAGTAGAAAGTGATGAATTTGGTTTCAAACAACCAGAGTTCAAATCCCAGGGCCACCACTTAATATCTTAGTACAGTCAACAAACCATTTAATCTCTTGGAAATATCATTTAATCTCTGCAAAATAAAGAGATTTACTCTAAATCTGAAATCCTATGACTAGATGTTTACCACATGACAAAAGTATGAATTTTCCCTCCCAGTATGTCTTATTATAACCTGCTCTGTTATGTTGTTTTCTTGAATATTTAAGCAGAGAAATGATTCCCCTCAGTTTGTACTAGAATTGCTGATAACCAAACCATCTTTCCACAGACAAAAGCAAATTTTTAAAGGACTTTGTATCTTCAACAATTTAAATCTTAACCCAAATATAGCATAACATATTTTAAACCATTTGTGACCACATCAATAACCAGTTAGTTTATTCAATTCCAAAGTAGATTGATTTTACTTCCTGCTGTGTGGATGAGTCTCCAAGCTTTATTCTGTCATTCTTGAAGAGTGCTCTAATAATACCTTTCCCTTTTCAACTACATGTATCCTTCTGCTTCCAGGGAAGATGATCAAGAAGATGAACTTCTATTCAACACTTATAAATTTAATTGTCACTTAATCAAGATCATTTATTTAGTTTTGAATCAGAAAACTAAATTTAATGACCAAAAAGGCCAGCCTTGCCAAGAATGGCATAGTCTTGGAAAATCAACATCATAAGAGGTGTTTTCTTTTTTGAAAAAAAAAGTGTCACTATGATTTACTTAGCTCTTTAAGGTTTACAAAGCATTTTATTTGGTCTTCATGACAACTTTGTAAGGTAATTACAACTATTATCTTTATTTTATAGATCAGGTAACTAAGCTTGACTTGCCCAGTCAGAAAAACTAAGTGGCTGAGATAGGATTTGAACTCTGATCTTCTTAACTTCCATTCCAGAACTCTATCCAGTATACTGTTTCATTGAAATAGTCTAAAGAAACTTAAATTGTATGCTATCTTTCTCTTTTTGGAAAATAAGCAGTGCCTGGGGATTTAAAATTTGATTGTATTTTTTGTAAAGATGATTTAGTGAAGTGGATATAGCTTGATAGACACTTAAATGTTTGATAATTATATTATTTAGAAAATAAAGTCAGTCTTTGACTCAGCATCCCTAAGTAAAAACAAAGCAGATTATTCTGATCTCCATGTGGCCCTATATGATTCAAAAGACATTTTGTCAGCTTTATATATGCTGTTAGTAGAATCTCAATGTATGTTTCTAAACTTGTAATTTTATGGTCATTTTGGAAGGCATTATTGCAAGGTAAATTTTCCTAGGTTAAATGGATTTGGTCAAAGTTTGAATACTTTCTCCCTGTGCTTTTAAAAATTACATGTTGGGACCAGCTTGATTTGTTTGATATGACTGTTCCCATAATATTTAAAATTCCATTTTGGAAATGTATACAGAATAAATTGTAAGGTATTGTTACAAAATCTACTTTTCTATGACTGCAACTTCTAATGGAAATTTGGGTAAGGAAAGTATTTGTTCTACTCGAGAGCATGTTCCCAATAAATGAAGTTTTCTTTCTCACTTGATAACAGACAAAATATTTCAGGAAATTTGTTTTGGAGAACCAATGCCTTTTACACTTCTAATGCTTTTCCTTCCAGGTTAAACTATTATTCTCTTCCTTAATTCACTGTTTCTCTTTTTGCCATCTGCAAATGCAGAATCAAAATTCTATTTTTTATCTTTGAATTCTACATCCATTTAATGATTTTTTATTTGGCAAGTTGTCTCTGCCTTTTAAGAATACCGTCTTCTCCCTTCCCCGCTTTATAGTCTGGGTAACAACGATGAAACTTTTAGTTGCAGTTTGTTGCTTTTTTTTTTTTTTAATCATTCCCTTAACTTCTTTTAACCCTTTATTTCCAAAGCTTCATTTTGGTCATTGAACTTATTTTATCTTTAGAATACAGAGTTGGAGTGTTTTTCTCCTTTCTCCTCAAAGTGTCTAAGTCCCCTCCCCCTTAGCCAATCCTTTTTTTTCTTTTTCTCTTCTTTATTTCCTTCTTCCTCTCCTCAGGCTTTTGTTCTTCTGAAGATGCCCATTAACATTTGTTAATACATTTTAATGAGCATTAGCTAGTGGATCCAAAATGAACAAAAGAAGGGGCAGAGGAAACAGGAGAGGGAGGAGGATGAGGGGGAAGAGGAACAGCTGGGCACTGCTGCCCATTCTTAACTAATTTCTGCAGCTGACTCTGACTTCCACGACTGGCCCTAAATTCCATAGCATTTACTACAGTCACCAAATCACAGCAAATTAAGGGCCTGGGTCTTAAGAATTATCCAGACCTTGAATCATGGATTATTGTTGTAATCTTTTCCTTTAAATGATATGAAAATGGGCTATTAGAAGTACATCAAATCACAAGCCACCGAAGGTCTCTGTTTTAGGATTTAGCATCTAGGATATTTAAGGAAACAGCTGATACATCAATTAAAAAACAAAACAAAACACACACACACACAAACACACATTCCTTCTTCCATTTTGCATTTCTCCTCATTTTCCCAAGCTCAACATTTTCAAACTTCATGTGCTAGGTTGTTGGTTTTTTTTTAATTAACATTCAAGTTAATTCTTCAAAACTTCATGTGCTAGGTTGTTGGTTTTTTTTTAATTAACATTCAAGTTAATTCAGGTAGAAGCAAGCAAGTTCATTTTTAAAGTCACTTATAATTAAGATAACTAAAAACTACTTTCAAGTTACTAGAAGTGTTCACACTTCAAGAGTATTGGCCTTATTGGGGGAGTGATGGCCCTATTTTGGAAGATTATCTTCCTTTGCATAGTTACCACACATCCTGTTGAGCCTGACAAGCCATTTTATGAGTTCATATTTGTTCTTAAAACATAGATCTATAACTTACCCAATTTTCCAGAAAGAAAAAAATATTATGCAATTTTGATTTAAAGACTTTTATTATCATTTGCAGCATGTTGCAGTGATGGCCTATGGGATAGAAATCTTTGCCAGTGAACAAGCCACTTCCTCTGTTTCTGGGCAACAGTACTTTAGCATGGGAACTGATTTCTCATATTTTTCACCTTTGTTTCCAGCTTCATTTAAAAATATTTGCTTTTGTCATGGTAACCAGACGTTTTGAAGCAGTAGCCCTGATTGGCTCTTAATCAATTTTAAGTAAAAATTATTTGGATTTGCAATTGGTGGATTGGTTTCTCAAGCCCGTCCCAACTGCTTTGCTCTAGTCAGGGATGGATGTTGTTTTGGGGCAAATAATACAATGTGATTTAGAAATACTGTTGGCTTAGACAGAGATGGTTATTCATCTTTTTTTATAAATTTAAAAAATTTTTTAAATTAGGCCCAAAAATTAATTGGAAGTATGGGAAAGGGGGGTAGAAACATAATTGTTGTAGGATTTTCATTTGTTTGAGGGGGTAGGTGAGATCATGGTGTTCTTGCAAATAAAGAAAGCATTAGCTTATGTATATCCAACACCAACATTCCTACAAGCTCTTAAGTTCTTGCCCCATGCTTGGTGCATTCATGAAAAGCATTGTATTTTATGGTATTGGTTTTTGTCCTCTGGTATAGTTAGTCGCTCAAGTTCCTGACTCCTTGTCCTATACTCATAAATCATGCACCCTCAGACACAAAGCAGGTAATTGTGGGGAGCCATTCTCTTGGTAATCTCATTCTCTCTTTTGTGCACACACTTGCAAATGTGACTGGCTCACATCTGTGCAGACACCCTTTAGGTGCTTGTCTTTCCCATCATCATTTTTAGATAACCAAGAAGTTCCCTTTGAAAGCTCTTACTCTTAGATGCCAGATGGTTGATGTCACCATAAATGACCATATTTTCAACAAGGAGCCCCAGTTTATCAGGTAGATGAAAACTACCAGTTACCATAATTGTTACAGCTACATGGTTTAAAGCAGGCACAATGCACTTCTCCTCACGTGCTCCTTAGAACACAAAACTGAGTAAAATGGATATCGTTTTCTTTTTACTCCGAGAATTGGGCACAGCTGCTCCCTTACAAGCCCTAAAAGGAACAATAAAAGACAATAAAATCTTTACTTTCTCATGTTTCTGAGCCTCTCAGAAAAAATAGCTTAGTGATCCATGACTTGGTTGCCTGAAAATATTTATTGGTGCTGTATACTTCAGAATTTTGTTGGTTTTTTCCCCCTAGGTACTATAATCAGGTAGAATGAAGATTTAAAATAGATAAAAAGATGGACATATAGTAGTCAGCCTTCTGATGGCAGGTGAATGAGAATATGAAATTTTGGAATAATCACCATGTCAAATTCAATTTCTCCAATGGTTTCTACAAACTCCTTCACCTTAACATTAATGTATATATCTTGGACCCACTTCCAATCAGAGGGTTAACTTGTATTTATAAATTCAGAAAATACGAATATCAGTGATAAGATTTTTACTGCTAAAACTGTATATAATTATACATGAGGAAAGCAGCATGTCAGAGTGGATAAAAGGGAGTAGATAGAATGGAGTTGTGAAGTCAAGGAGACCTGGTAGCAAATCCTGGCTGGAACACTTTTTAAGCATATTTCTAAGCAAGTGACTTAATCTCATGCTTCTGGGGCAACTCTTTAAAGATTTATCTAGTAGGCATAGGTGCACTCTGCCTTAGAGGTATGAGTTCCTACCCTGGAAGCTCTCTCCACTGATATATCATAGATCCTTCTTATATTCTTACATGTTGTGACACCAAAAATATGTTGTTACCTATCAAATTAAAATTCATAGATTGAATAAGTATTTGTAATTGCCATTGGGATATTCTCCATTGCACTGTATATGTAGTAGAGTAATATGTATATATGATATGACTAACATTTCCCATTCAATGAACAATTCTTGACATTTACCCAATTCTCCAAATGAGATATTATATCATCTTTCTTTATCTCAGAAAGAGTGAAATTAGAAACTTCCCCAGACTACCTTTGGATCACAACAAATGTAAGGCTATTAATTTATTTCCATTTAGGTTTACAGATCTTATAGACACAACAATTTTAGAAGAAGAAGTTTCATGCAAAAATATGAATTATACAGTGGTTTTTACAAGAATTTAATGCTAATGCACATGGGGTTCAGCACTCTAATGACGATATTGGGCACTTAAGTCATTAGGCTGTCATATTACAGCAAAATTATTTGTCCTATATAATCATTGTTTTCTTTTTTATATTGTACATATCTGAGCTTAGTACATCCATCTTTGCTATTACAGTATTATTTTGTTGTTGTAAACACCTATTTTTTAAGGATGATTTGGGCATTTTCATGGTAGTTCAAGTTCATGTTTATTAGACCTTTGTTTGACTTAAACAGTGGAAATATGATTGAGAGGCTTGCAGTCTGCCTTGTGGTGTCCTATTTGATTATGTATGGCTATACAGTGTCAGATACCATATCTATTACATTTCAAGTACTTACTGTAGCCACTAAAAATGTCCATTGTTGGGGATGAATGAAGGATAAACTTCACTAATTGTTTTTCTGTTTTCTAACCTAATTCTATAACTAATTTCATATGTATACATACTCTCAAAATGAAATGAGAATGTTTATCTGATTTCTAAAATAAAATAATCACTTTATTTCCTTTATGGAATTTTAAAAATGATATTTAAATAATATATTATCATCACTGACATAAAAGAAAATAAACTCATTTGGATAAAATAAGAAAACTTAACTTTTAAAGTATTTTTTTGAGGGGGGAAGGCAAGGTAAGTGGGGTTAAGTGGCCCAAGGTCACAAAGCTCATAAGTGTGTCAAGTGTCTGAGGCTGGGTTTGAACTCAGGTCCTCCTGACTCCAGGGCAGGTGCTCTATTCACTTCTCCACCTAGCTGCCCCTTTAATCTTTAATACTCAGTTCTGCTATTCCAAATATTTTCTAGAACTGAATGAACTCTTGTTTTTGATATTCTGCAAATAAGGCTACTATCTCAGAAGGTATGGTTTATTTGAATACACATTCAACTCTTGATTTCCATGGGTGAATTTTCTGCTTTATTGCTCATCTATCAAGATATGGGGATAGGAGTTTCCCCTCATCCTTGCCTAGTTCAGACACAGTCTGACAAATTGTTTTATGAGTGTGTGTATGCATGTATTTATATGTGTATGTGTAGCTGAATGTGTTTGTGTCTGTGATTGTGTATATCATATCCCAAAATGAGAAATGATCTAGTGTTTTAAGCCATCTTAATGACCCATTCAAGCCATTACACAACCAAGGCAATTCGTTATTTTTCAGTTTGCTATTTGCAAAATCAAAAAACAAAATAATATATCTGAAGAACTGTCCATCAAAGAACAGAACAATGACAAGAAAGGTTCATTTTAAGATGACTAATACCCTTCCCCCTATTATTTTTCCCCTTACATACAAACTGGTAGTGGGTGCTATGTCACTGATGGTCTTCCAAATATCAAAATAAGTTATTTTGAAATCGAACTTTTCAAAGTGTTTATCCCACCCTTACTCCATTATCATGGAAAGGCTAAAGCTAAACCTTTGGGGAAACTTGGATTTTTGAGCCTCCACCTTGATTTTCCAAGTCAGAATGAGATGTTAGATATTCTGTATTCTATTAGGATATCACATAGGAAGGTGGTTAATACTCAGATTGTACAATGATAACAATAACAATAGCTTTATTTATATAAGGTAGTTATTTATATACAACATTTTAATGGAGCTTTACAACAGCCTTATAAAGTAGGTACCAAATGTACCCTCATTCTATGAGGATCAGAAAGTCCTCCCATGGGTACTTAGCCAGTAAATGTCAAAGGCAAGATTCAAACCAAGTTTCTATGCTACAAATCCCATAATCTTTTCCTTATACAACAATTGCTGGTCGATAACAAAAACTTCAGATTATAATCAACCTCTCTGTTCCATTTTAACGTTTGGACCCAAGTGAGAGTTGAGAAAGAAAATGAACAGGTATAAAAAACACACACAAAGCAGCATTTCAACAAGTGAAAAATTATGTGCTATCTGTTGAATACCATGGGTCTATGGATAGACCAGAAGCAAGTCATAGCAGCCTCTTCTTGAAAGGCATCCTGAAGGAGATGAGTTTTGGCCCAGTTCCTGAAGGAGGTGATGGTCAAGGATTGTTAGAGAAGAGACTGATGAACGAGGGTGGGGATAAAAGACATTTTCTTGATATAGAGAACAGAGAAGTTTTTAGAAATTAGATTGCTCCAGGAATGAACATATCACACTTAAGGGATAGTGAGCAGGTGACTGAATGGACTGACTAGGAGTGTAAAAAGCATAACATAGAAACATTTAAGGCCACTGCAGATCATAAAGGTTGGACAGCAGGGAGCTGTATTGGATATGTTAGGAATTCCTATAGGTTCCTATATGTGAATGAAATCATAATAGCAAGAATATTATGGAAGTTGTTTACTCCACAAGCTGAACAAAGCAATAGAACCTGTTAAGTTCAACTCAACAAATTCAACTCAATATTTATTATATGCCTATTATATGAAAGGCAACGATCAAGTTACTAGTTACCAGAGATACAAAGAAGAAAGGGGTTACAGCAGAATGTAAGTTTCTTGTATGTAAGTTTATTCTTTTGAGAGATGGACAGAAGAAGTGCATTCAAGGATGGGAAACAGATTATACAAAAATATGAACTATGTCAGGACAATTGGGGCTCTTTCTTCACAGAGTTTTCCAAAGTTGCTTTTTGAATAAGTACCATGGAGCTAGATTCAAACCTCACCTTAGACCCTTATTAGCTTTGTGACCCTGGAAAATTCACTAGACCTTTTTCAACTTCAGCTGCCTCATCTATAAATATGCAGAAAACAATAGACCCAATGATGTGCTGGTAAATATTTAACAACTGGCTTTCTGGGGGGAAAGGAGGAGATATGCATAATATATTTTTGAGTCTGCATTATTCACATTTATCCATTACTCCCTTAAGTCTAGACAATCAACAAAGCATTAATATAAGCTCTGATCTGTAGCTTTTGACTGTTTCTGAGGTGTAAATGTTCACACCAAAAACTTAACAATTGGCTCTCGGTAGAAGCTGACTTCAGCAGATCTTTGAATAGACCTTTGAATATATCACAAAGCTGTTCTAAGAATCAAATGCGATAACACATGTAAAACACATTGAAAAACTTTAAAGAACTATACAAATACAGGCTATTATTAATCATTATTATGATCACATTATAATTTATACTTTGTAGAGTAAAATCTTTAAGCCGGAGTGTTTCAAATTTCATCTTTTTTTAGCACACTTTAGTCAAATATGCAACCAAATACTCTGTTTTCATCACAGGTTTGTTGTTTTTTTTTTTAAGCAATTGGGGTTAAGTAACTTGCTCAAGGTTACACGGCCAGTCATTATTTGTGTGTGGGTGCTCATTTTCTGAGGCAGGATTCGATCTCGGGTCATCCCAACTCCGAGGCCGGCGCTCTTAATCACTGCGCCACCTAGCCGCCCCTCATCACAGGTTTTTAAATGAGATATAGAAACAGTTACCTACCACCTTATAGAAGAACATGAAAGAAAGTTTTTATAAGTAAAGAAAAATTAACCAACTACTTTAAAATATTCTTAAGACTCTGAAGAATGAATGGTATCTATTAAAGGACCTGGAGTCAGAAACTATGTCTGTATTCCCATCAATTAATATGCTCAGGATCTGACCCTGGAGAATCACCTATGTGATTATGTTTTATTTTTCCCATTCATAGAGAGCAAGTAGAACTTAGACCTTTAAGTAATACAAACTATTCAGAAATATTAAGCAATATGAGGGAAAACATCCTAAGTGTCCCCTCCCCCAGGAAAAAGCAAAGTTTACCAATGCCTTACTTTTGCCTAAGGGTTAGCAAGAATGCTATAGAAGATTTAGTTAGGAATGGGAGAAGGGTCTGATGAAGAAGCTTCAAAGTTGTAAGATTTCCCATGTATTAAAATTTTACCTTGCTTAGCATATAATTTTCTCCATCTTGTGTAATCCTCACACCTCATACCTTTGAAGAGTTTCTGACTCAAGGGCTAAAGTATCATTAATAATTCCATTTGCCTTTGAGATATTCAACTCCCTTGAACACTCCCATGAAAATGGCTAGGGACGCAGGGACTTTTTCCTAGTTTACAGAATCTTGGAAACATAGGCGGAGTATTCTTCCTCAGTTTTCAAGCATTTTTAAAATTCCTTTTATGTGCTAGGCAATATGCTAAAAAGATGAAAATGAAATGGTCCCTGTCCTCAAGGAGCTTAAATTCTTTTAAGGAAGATAACATGTACACACATTAATATGTTCAGAATATGTGCAAAAAATGTTTAAAAAAATAGGGAGAGAGTCACTAGCAACTAGGAAAAAGCTTCATGTAGAAATAACACTTCTTAGACTTTCCCCCTGCCAAGTAGGCAAAACCCTCATTTTTAAGTTGTTAAGTCTGCATCTTTAAACATCCTAATTTTCACTCTGATATTCAAAGTTGTTCACTGCAGAGAGAGAGCTCACTACCTCCAAACTATCTAGGGAGAGACTAGTTAGGGCCTTATTTGGATTCGGTCAAAGAGCGGCACTTGAGGACCTAGAGGGCCACCTACCCCTGAGCTAGGCATAAAGAAACTTTGCAGAACTACATAGCAGAATTATTTATAATTCATTTGCCAAAGGTTTACCCAGATGTAAGGTAGTGGGCCACCTTCTTATTTACTGCAGCACATAAGCATTGGGTCTTCTATCACGCTTGTCTCTCCATGCCCTCCATTTACCTGTCTATCCAACTGCCAACTTATGAGGCCTGCAGACATTGCACTTGTGATTAACCCAAGGTTAAATGTATTTGTTTAAATAATATGTGAAACATGTTTTTAATCATGATTTTTATAAAGTACACAGTTATGTATCCTGAGGCAACATGGCATAACATGTTCTTCTGTCATATTTAATGCATTGACGGTAATAATTATTTAAAGTATTAATGTCCTGTTTATCAGAATGTATCAGCAGTCTTTCCTAATTTTGAGTTTTTTTACTTAAGTATTAATTTAAA
Organism: Gymnobelideus leadbeateri; assembly: GCA_011680675.1. Lineage (NCBI taxonomy): Eukaryota > Metazoa > Chordata > Mammalia > Diprotodontia > Petauridae > Gymnobelideus > Gymnobelideus leadbeateri. The sequence goes on from WOXC01009786.1 coordinate 621,290, forward strand.
TTTTGTTTTTAACTTGAGAAGATGCAATGCAACTTCTTTCAGTGCATGTTCCTAAATTGTACCCATTTCCTGGGGCGGGGGGGGAGGGCATTGGGCATTGCAGCTAGTTTTATTATGTCAGTATTACAATTAAAAATGCTTGTATAGTTGGAGAACTTTGAATGAGAAATACCACGATGGTAAGGTTATACACCCTGTCTAAACAGGCAACTAACTCCCTCAACTCCCCCTTCACTCAGCACTCTGCAATATTCATGTGGTTCTTTCCTTGTACATACTGTTAATATAAGCACTACTGATTTCACTTAACAAAATTGTTCCATATTTGTTGAGTTCTCTGTTTCCCTTTCATGTCTGGATACTTCAGTGTTGTGTGTCTTAAACAGTGAGCTACCAAAGGGCCCAGATCCTTTTTACTCACTTTGTACAGGCCAAGGCAACCTTCATGTAGGCACATAATAAATGCTCCTTGATGGTCATGGCACTAATTCAATTCAAGATTGAAAGATTACAGATTCTCATTACCTCGGCTGTCCGCCCTACTCCCAACAAGCTAGATGAGCCTTTGTGTACCTTCCAAAGGCAGTTTGGTTTATGCAATCACTGAACTGGGAACAGAAACTTTCTTGCCAGATTGTGATGTGACCTATAGCCGTTTTCAATCAGCAGCTCCTTCACAATGGAACAATTTAATTCAATTTTCTTTTTTTTTTTCTTTCTTGGTTCCAGCCCACCCATGATTTACCGGTCTGCCCCCTCTGCCCTTATTTAACCATGACATCAAGCCTGCACCTGTTTGTGCTGTCAGAGGCATTTTTAGACTAAAGTCCACAGGTGGTTTGCCTTTTAAATATTTTTTTTCTTTTTTCTTTCTTCCTTCCTTCTTCCCTTTCTTTCTTTCCTTCTTTTTTTCTTTCTTTACTTTTATTTTGGTCATACACAGCTAGAGTGCCAATAGTTATTTTATGAAGATTAGTTTAAAAGACATTTTCCTTGTTGAAAATTCCTAAGTGAACCATCCACTGATCATGTGGAAGCAGTCAGACTGGGCCAGAACATTTTCTTTTACTCCAGATTCTGCTTTGACAATTTAAAGGATTAAAGGATAATGATGGCAATAGTTATTATTGCATCGGCCTTACTGTGTCTTTATCACCATTTCCATACTGATAATTACATATGGTACGTTAAAGTAGATTTTTAGTTTGAAATGAAGGTGTGTAAGCCCTGCCTCAATCTGAGTTTACTAAATGTTTGTAACCAGGTTTGTGGACTTTTCTAAAGAAATAAATCCCCCCTTGCTCTTTTTTTTTTTTTTTGCCAAGTGCATTCACTCTTTGATTTTAAACCTATGTGCATTTTAAGGGTCATTTAATCCATGTATCTCCAATTCTTCCAGTCTTAAATCATCACATTGTTATTTTATGTAAGAGGTACTTAATGTCTCAAGAAGCTTTTGGAGACTTTTTATAAGCTGCAAGACATTTTTCCCCTCCCAGACCAGTGGATACATTTTGTTAAAAGTAAACAAGTTACAACGAAATGCAAGTCTAAGTCTCTTCAACAGTCCAAAAAGTATGAATGTCAGAGGGAATGAAACTTGGCAAAATTCATTTTCCCCTCCTTAGAGCCACGCTCTCCATTTGAGGCCAGGATGCAACACTGAAGAGGGACATTCAGTTGCTTCTTTTAGGGACATCTGCCTCTGACTGAGAAGTCTGGTCTTCAGAAACCAGATTGTTTTGTCCCTGGTGAAGGGAGGGGAGGGAGGATTCAAATAACCAAATAAAAATAATCTAATACAGATTTCAAGTTACTGAATAGCACAGAAAGTGATAATAATAAAACCACTTATCATTGCTACAGTATTTTCACATCAAAAATAAGACTACTGTATTTTCCCCCCACAGGGACAGGCATTTTTCATCTGGTTATGAATAAGTATACAGGCCATTAAAATATATTTGCATGTTATGTTGAAAATTCCCCTATTTCAAGTAGGTAAAATTTAAAAAAAATTAATTGCTGCTGCTTACTACAACTAATATCCCTCATAACAAGAGACCTGAGATGATATACAAAAGCACATTTAAATTAAAAATGTAGTGGTAATCTGCATTCAAATCCAATACCCAATCACTTTGCTAAACCCATTGACTCCTCTATAAAATGAATAATAATCATTAGTTCTTTTTTTAATGGTACTCTGAGGTATACAAAGTGCTTTGAAGAGTTGGTTTTGCTGTTATTCAATCATTTTAGCTTTGTCTGACTCTTCCTGACCTCATTCGAGGATATCTTGGCAGAGATACAAGAGTAGTTTGCAATTTCCTTCTCCAGCTCATTTTACATATGAGGAAACTGAGACAAAGAGGGACAAATGTCTTGCTCAGTGTCACAGAGCTAGCAAGTGTCTGAGGCCAGATCTGAACTCAGGAAGATATGTTCCTGATTCCAAGTTCAGTGCTCTACCCACTGCACCACCTATCTCCCCGCAAAGTGTTGGACTAAATAATACTCATAATAATGACTAGTGTTTATGTAGCATCCATTTCCCGGATGCTTTCTCATTGGATCCTCACAATTCTTTGAAGTAGATGCCATTATTTTCCCCACTTTATGGATGAAACTGATGCAGAAAGGGGTTAAGTGACTCACACAGCTAGTAAGTCCCTGAGGCAGGATTTGAACTTGGATCTTTCCCATTCTCATTCCATCACACCCATTCACTGTAATGCCTCACTGATTCTAGAAATCTCTTTTTTTTCAAGCTCTGAATTTTTTTCTATTCAATCCAACAAGCACTCATCAAGTACTTTATGACTGGAACTGTACAAAATGCTGGGGATACAAAGGCAAAAACAAAAACAAAAAAAAAACAAGAAACACACTCTAGGTAGTTAGGTGGGGCTGTGGATAGGTGCTAGGCTTAGAATCAGTGAGATCTGCGTTCGAATCCAGAATCAGACACTTAATATCTGTGTAGACACACAGGCAAGTCATTTGGCTCAACTATAAAATGGGGATAATGACATCATCTGCCTCAGGATTGTTGTGAAGGTCAAAGCAGACACTGGTGAAAGTGCTTAGCACAGGCCTAGCAAGTAGAAGGTGCTGTATAGGGCTACTTCCTTCTGCTCTACTTTTCCTTGGAAGCCAGGTGGAGCAGTAGATAGAGTGCTGGGACTGGACTCAGGAAGACACTGGGCAAGTCATTTAACCCCGCTCAGCTCAGTTTCCTAATTTGTAATCCTTGCCACAAAAACCCCAAACGGGGTCAGGAAGAGTCAGACAAGACTAAAACAACTGAACAATAACAACAACCAACTCCCCTTACATGATCTGTGGCTGAAGGGAGGAAAGAAAGGGGCTCTAAAAAGGGAGCCAACCCTGAACAGGTGGGTCAGAAAGGCCGGCTCCTCTGAGCTATTTCAGGGCTTATGGACAGTTCTAGTCATAACAGTAAATCCTGGAACGCAATGCATGTTCCCAGAAAATACAGACAACTGGTGTGACAAAGCTGTGACAAAAAGCCCTCAGCATGTGTCATTAAAAATTCTCCTAATTATAGAAAAGAAGCAGAAGGCCAAAGGGAGCATTTGCCTCTGTTGACATCAACCAAATTCACCTTCACTTGCAAAACTCAGAATGGAAAGCTAACCTGTAGGTCTGTCAAGTGAGGAAACAGATTTCACATGTTGTAGAAATGATAGGCACCTTTGTAATAAAAAGGCTCCCGCTGGGTGAGGGGTTAGACATTCAAGTAAGGCAGTCTGCGCCCTGACCACACTCTCTTATTTCAGCTGAGCTCACTCACAGTAGTCATGTCAGAATTGTGGCTGGGGGGTCTTCCTTTAGTGTTTTCAGAAATGCACATTATGAATTATGATGGTTATTTTAGAGCCAAGTATTCAAAGAGCCTCAGTTAGACCTTTGTGAGTACAAGCTCACTGCCAGCTGCAAACTGCAGCTGTCTCTCAGTATTTGTGAGGACAAACCCTTCTAACTATCATTGATCATTTACCCGAAGGCAGCCTGGTGTGCACTCAAATAGGCCCAGCAAACCACTTGCAGTCTCAATCAATTGCCTATGTGGGTACCACTAGTACACATGGGTATGGCATAAATCTTTTGGCTACCTGATACACGATAATAAAGGTGTTTGTCCCCCAAAATTATTTCATATTTCAAAATTATTTCACAAACTGACTTGTCTGTCAATCCCTAATATATAATGCCCCCCACAGAAGGCAAAAGAAGGCATCCACTCCAATCACCAAAGGTTATCCTGAACATAATGACACCTGCAGAGACTGCTAAGCAGATGGCCAAATGCCAGTACCCTCTCTCAAAGCATGGGAATGTGGGGGTCAGAAGTCTACAGAAAAGGGATGAGACCAGAAAGGTGGGTATGGCTCAGTTGCCAAGGATAGTAATCACATTTGGCATCATGTAATAAAGGCACAAAAGGTGAATCTAAGGAAATTACAATTGGGGGTACTAGATAGAATAATTAGGAAATTAGAGTGAGTAAAATAAAAGTTTAATTTTCTCTTTCAGTAGCATATGCCCAAAATATTGGGCCAGCTTTCCTATTTGAAGTGACAAGAAATATAGAAATTTCTAGTAATTACTTGTTGTGCCAGACATTAATACTTCAAGAAAAAAGAAATTTCATCAGTGTGGATACTCCATTCCACAACTTCGATCCCAGACCCTCCCCATAACATAATACCAGGTCAACTTATAGCACTTACAATCTATTCTTAATAGATTTGCTGAATGGTAGTAAGCAGTCTTAGTATCTTTCTGAGAATAAAAAGTGAGATAAAACAAATTATTACTCAGTAGCTTACCCCCTGTTGATGAGTCTATCTACACTTAGGCTTATCTTTGGATAACAGATTCAATTCTTCCTTAGGTTCATATGTAATGTATTTCAACCTTGTAGGACCATGCCAGGCTCCTACTGGCAGGGCTTTCAAAAACTCTGGGTCACCTCCATACTTTGATGAGGAATGAGAGGGGTATTTGGGGTAAGAACTGTACCATGGTGTTCATTTGTTTTTCAGTTGTGTCCAACTCTTCTAGACCCTATTTGGGGTTTTCTTGGCAAAGGCACTGGAGTGGTTTGCCAATTCTTTCTCCAGGTCATTTTACAGATGAGGAAACTGAGGCAAACAGGGTTAAACACCTTGCCCAGGGTCACTCACCTAATAAGTATCTGAGGTCACATTCGAACTCAGGTCCAAGACCAGCTCTTTATCCACTATGCCAATTAGCTGCCCACCCATACCATACTAGCTTAATTATAAAGCATTTGTAGAACCAGATAAATCTGTTTTCATAATCTTCCCATTGTAAGAAGAAAATAATGCCCTATTTTGCACTAATTCCTCTCTGTACTCATAGAACTTAAGTATACCAAGGGTAAATTGTGTTATTTCTGTTTCCATAACATATCACGTATGTCCCCTTCTCTCCATTCATCTAGCCATTACCCTAGTTCTGAGCCCCATCACCTTCCACCCAGACTATTTCAATAGCCTTTTAATTGGTCACTCCACATGAAATCATTCTCTGCTCCAATCCATCTTTACTCATCTGCCCAAGTGATTTCCCTGAAGCATAGCATAGGTCTGACCATGTCACCCTCTACTCAGTACACTTCTGTGGCTTGATATTTGATCCTGTAGGTATAGTATTTCCATCTATGTAATATGTATGTGCATATCCATGTTGTCTTCTCCATTAATTCCTTAGAAGCAGTACTAAATAGATGCTTATTAATTGTTTAGAAGCTAACACACGAAACTTTTCAGATAGTAAATTGAAAGTTACTTAACAGTGAATACCATGCCTTGGGCTTAGCTCCCTGACCTCCATAGCAGCTAAAACAAAATTGAGCATAAAATAGATAATCTTTGAAAAGTGATGAAGACTGGAATTGGACCTGTGATATCATTTGCAGAAGGAATTTTTGGCTTAGGTAACACCCTCTACTTGTTGAAGCCATCAGCTTCTTTGCCATATACCTAGAGTATTATGAGATTAAGTGATTTGTTCAGGTCACATACCAGTAAGAGTTAAGGGCAGGATTTGCACTCAAGTCTCCCTCATTCTAAGACTCATTCTCTATACACTATCTCATGCTGCATTTTAATGAATGCTTATCAAATATATGTTTTTAGATGATTGTGAGCCACAAATCTGTAGTAATTACTCTTGTCTCATGAAAGTTCTGTGAGAACTATTCTTTATTATATAAAGGAGAAAAAAAAGTATAGTAAAAGTTCAAAAGATTCATCATGAAATTTTACAACATATAGCATAGGATCCACATTTGACTGATCACTGTCTCAAAGGAATAGCTGTAATCCAAGCTGGAGATAACAGATCTACAGTTTCTGTGTGCGCATGCACATCTGTATGTGTTTGTGTGCTGGCGAGCAGGAACTCAATATAAACATTATCTTTCCCACCACTAAAACATGCACACAATTCCTAAAGTAGTTTGGTTGAAGGGTTAAAACTATAAGGAGTCACAAGGTCATTTAACAATAGCAGAGTTAAGTCCACAGTCTTGCCTTAAGTGACTTGTAAAACAGAGATCTCTGCTAGAATCAATATTCCCCAAAGAAATAGCACCATAAAGTCTTAAAGTTTGGGGATTGCTCTCACAATTGCAGGTTGATTTTTGTTTCTTTATTCATTCGTTTCATTCACTGCTCAACGTTTCTTTTAGATGCATTGCTATGAGCTTGGGCGTTATTATAAATAGAGAGGAAGGCTGTAATAATGTATTTCAGTTAGGAAGAGGCACTTGAAAGAAATTGGTTTTGCTATACACATGATGTGAAATAATCAATAGTGGTTTAGTCTGACAAGCACTGTCAATATCCATTGTCACAGTTCAGAAAGTCGTTAATGGATAGTTCTTCAAAAACTAATGCTTTCAACACATGTTAAAAGTCCTGAAGTTTACTGTACCTGGCAGGAATTAATCACATGTGAACTTGTGGGATTGTATACAAATTTTTGTTTGTTCACCACAAACTATGATGTGACTATCGGGAAGTCTGCAAGTCTCAATTTTCTCTCACATGAAATGGGAATAATAACACTCATACTACCTGCCTCACAGGATTGTTGTGAGGGAAGCAATTCAGTAACCTTGAAGAGATACCTAAATTGAGTCATCTTATACTCCATTTCTAGCATGGAAACCACATAAACATGTTTCCTTTCTACCTGCTTTTCCCTTTCATTCCCTGATCCTGAAGGTCAGTTACAAGTGACTTCTGGCCACAACATAATGCCTAGCTTGGGACAATACACAATATGAGCTCAAAGCTTAATTCTGGAGGGCCAAGCACAGCCCTCTGTCTCTTTGACTGATACTCTAATGTGTCCAGAGCTATCTCTTCTCTTCTTGACTCATGACTCACTACTGTAACCTCTGGCAATCCATTTTGCACTCAGAACCATAATGACTACCTTCTGAGAAGGGATGTTTTCAGCCACAGGGAGTTCATGGAGGTTGCATGATTTAAGATCTTAGAAAGAAAGTGCCTCACTATGGCACTTGGCTGCTCTTACTTGTGCTTTTCACATTCAAATAACCACTTTGACAGTTTTATGGCTCGAATATGGGGTTTGGGTGATCAGATTGGCCAGCCACCCTTGAAGAAACTGATCCTACAATTCAAAGGAATTGATAAGTTAGTTTTTGTTTATTTTGTTTTATTTTCTTAGGCTATAGGAGTTTCATCTCTTATTTCTTTTAAAATATTAATTTTCTCACCAATTAAATACTGTTCAAACTACTTCTGCCCTTCAGTCATTTTCCTCTCCTAGTTCTAATTTTCTCTGGGGGAAATCAAGAAGATTCATGACTGTACTAAGTGCTAGAAATTTTTAATCATTTAAAACAACAACAAAGGTACCATATACCCCTCCCTTTCATGCCAGTTGATAATGCAGTATCCTTAACACAAACCCACACAGTCATATATCAAATGAGATAATGTACAACAAGATTTTTATAATCAAAAGCCACTAGAAACATAACATTATAACATAAAGATGTATAAGATATCCTCATCATAATTATAAGATTTTAGTGTAATGCTCAAAACATTCTGACAAGACCTATGTATGTGACACTGGACAAATCAAACACTTTCTCAGGGTCTTAGTTTCTTTAACTATAAACTGATGATTAAAAATTGATTATCTTTTTTTAAAAAGAAGGTAAAAAAGGATGAACTAGATGACCTCTAAGGTCCCTTCTGGCCCTACAAATATGGTCCATACATATGAGTCCCATAGATATAAACTGGTTCTTATTATCATTGTTATTATTTTCAAAATATGAATCTACATATAAATAGATATGTAGATAGGATTGATTGAAAGGTTAAGATTCAGAGTGGCTAGGTGGTTCAGTGAATAGAGCATGGGGGAGTCAGGTGGACCTGAGTTCAAATCCAGTCTCAGACACAACATAAAAAACTAGCTGTGTGACCTTGGGCAAGTTACTTAACCCCAATTGCCCTACCTTCCCCCTCCAAGAAAGCAAAAAACAAAAACAAAAACAAATAAACGTTAAGATTCTATCCAACCTAAACTCAAGGAAGTATCTTCTAGTCTCCATAGATTAGAACTGAAGATACAAAACCTTCAATAGAAGGGTTAATGAATTCATATACATATTAACACCCTCTCTTTAAAACAAACTATGTGCTGGCTTCCTATAAGACTGCTCTGCGTTTTCTACAAAAGCAAGATTGTGTGTCACATTCTCCATCCCATTTTTTAATCTTTTTTGCTCATTTAAAAGACTTCTCTTCACATTTATCTCTGAAACACTCCTGGTTTGATTTTGCTACAGTCTGTTTCCCATCACCAAGAGAGCTCATCCCAATATATAATATACAATCTTTGATACATGGACAGCATAATTTCTATCTTAATCTGGATTGGTGCCCTGTGGTTTTCAGTCATTTAGCTTTTGAAAATCAGCTGCCTCCTTTGCTCAGTAGCTACTTTATTAGCAAATCTATCAATGCTGTGAACAGCTCCAAGTGACAAAGTTTCACTGACAGTATATGAAGCCAGAAGATGCTAAAGATTCAATACTATGTCAATAGAAAGAGGTCTTAATGATCTCTGTCCTTACAATTGTATCTTACATTATACTGGAAGTAGGTACAGGGAGGCAAAACATTATGTCCCTATTTACAAAAAGATCATAAAGAGAACATATCAGAAGTATACCTCTTGGTTTGTTTGGTTTGGTGTTGTTGTTTTTTAATGTAAGCTATAGAGCTCTTTACTTCATCTTTGATTTTCTAAAAGTTTAATAATCCCTCTCATCTTTGATTTAAGAAACATTAAATGTTGGTTCAGCAATTCACCCAAAATGTTTGCAATGGAGGAATATCTATTGTTACTCTTTTTTGTTATTGAAGAACAGTCAGATTAGACTATTCAGTGTTCTCTGGACATGGCGATCCTGTTTCTATTTTCTCAGTGTTCACTTATATGGCTTCATTTCTGTTTTGTAGAATCTCTGGCTTCCTTCAATGTACAACCCAGATTTCCTTCCTCTACAAGGTATTTTTTTCTTTCTGACACACTCCCCACTCCCAGAGCCCATTCCCTTTTCAAATTACTTTGTACCTTTTTTATGGACTTAAGTTGTATTCCACTTTTAGAAGGTAAGCTTCTTGAGGACAGTAATGGTTTCATTTATGTCTTTGTCTCCCCAGTGCACAATACATAATTAGCACATGATCCTGTTTCTATTCAGCTGAAATTAAAATATCATAATCTACCATGTCTATTCTTAGGACTAGAATCTCTACAATAACTTCTTATATTGAGTAGTCTATACTACATGCTATACAAAGAGTAAAGCAAAGACACTATTTCATAAAGATTGCTGAACACTTACACCATGAGAAGGAACATGTTAACTTAGACATACATATAAAATCTGCTGACAACCAAATATAAATAATAAAATAGGCTACAAAATAACTGTGACTGATTTATAATGGTAAAAGATCATATTTATTTGGGGCATGGTAAGAAAGAAAACTGCCAGTTCTTTCCTTTTCCTGACATTGTTAAATTTTGACTGACAAATGGACTCCGCAGCAGATGACTTTCTTTAAGCTGTGTGCTTACTTTGAAGTTTAGAAGAATTGCATTTTAGTTGAACTAAAATGACTATTTCTGTCCACCTAATGTGGAATAAACAATGGAACCCCCAAATTAGCTTCTATCATAGAGGGGGAAGGACCACTTATCCACGGACTCTAACATTCTCCATACCTTTCTTTCCACACTACAAAATTGTTTAAATGTTGCAGGGTGTAGCAGCAAGCACCCCAATATCCCCAGGGTGACTGCCAACACAGGTTCTTAGATCTGCTTTTCAAAAGGAAAGCAACTCAAATTGGGTTAACAAGCTTACTTTAATCAAACAAACACACATTACCTAGTTCAGGGGGAGAAGGTCAGCACCCCAAACTTCAGAGTTACAGAACTTACAGATCAAACAGACAGGCTTCCAAACTGTCCTACCATTATATCAATACCAAATCACAGTTACCAGAGAGGGAAGCATCAACATCTGGGTTTTCAAAGCCGGGGGGCTCTCAACAACGGCTTCCCAGAGACTCATCTGGTCAAATCACACAACACTTCTCAAAGTGAGCCCCAAAGCAAAGCCTTTCCTCAGGGTTTATATAGCCTTCTCCTGGCTCAGAGAATGTAACAACCTTCTGGACCCACTGCCCAATCACAAAGTATCAAGGTGTGGGCTTTCCTGAAAAACAGGCCTCCCACCACAAGCTCCAGGTGCACTTAAGCTAGGGGCAGGGAAGATCTTTAAATTTGCATTTCCATTACACAGGGTTTCAGGAGATCTTTCCTTATATTAGCTTTTGTTCCATGAAAGGGACTTGGAGTCTCGAGTTATTGACCCATTACTTAATTCAGTGCATTTTTTAAACTATAGTTATCACCAGTTTTTTTTAATATCAATATTAATATATAAAGTGATGGTAAATACATCACAATTTGTCTACAGGAAGAGTACAAGCTACCCTGATTGGGGTATTTCCTAAGATACCTAGTTAATATATAGCTGAAAAAATATTTGCATATTCCTTGACAAAATAGAAGATCAGGTCATCTTATCGTAGTTGATACAGAAAACCTGAAGTTTCCATCTAATAATTTCCTATGATTTCCCTTTGCCTGCCTTTATAATGAAGAAATGGCATGAGGGTGACTAACTTTACAAGCAGAGTGAGGTGTACTCTCAGTAATAATTTGGATCATAAGATTATAGAAATAAAGTTGAAAGTGACCTTCAAGGTCATCTAAAACAACCCTCATATTTTACAAATGAGGAAATTAAGGCTCAGAGAATTTTAAATTTCTTCTGTTGTACCATGATGCCTCCCATGATGAATGAAGTTCAAGTAAACAACCATACTCAAAACCATTTATTTCCAAAAATTTGAAATTTTCTTACTTGTATTGTTCAATGCCCCCAAAATACTCACTTTCTTTTTTCTGGCACAAAAAGTTACAACAATATATATGATCCTTTTTTTTTTCTGAGAATTTAGTAGCCTGTTTTTTAATTAATGATACTTAAATGGGAGCTGCATGATTAGAACAGGATACGGCAATTAAAAGATCCATAAACTATCTTCCAGTTTTTACCAAAGTTAACCAAGTCTTTCAGAGATTCAATAATTTAGTTTCTTAGTCTATAAATGGAGAAAATATTGTTTCTTCTTTTTTTTTCCAATATGTGGGAAAAGTCACATTTAATGATACAGTAATTTAGTCTAAATATACTTTTTTCAGCCTGCCCACTGTGATACAGTACCTCATGTGCAAAATGAAATTTATGAAGCTCTTACCCTTCAGTGTAGCTGAGTCTTGATCCTCAAAACAAAGCAATATTTTTAAAGCTTGACAAAAACACACATGTGGTCCCTTAATCAGGTTGTATGGCTTCACAAGGGATAATCAGGACTACTAATATGTGCGAATAGGGATGTGGATTTTAGGTCAGTATAAGGAAGAACATTCTAATGAGAGATATCCCTAACTAAAATGTTATCTTGAAAATTAATGAGTTCTTTTTTACTATTTGCACAGAGATTCCATACCTACCTGGCACAGTGTTCTAAAGAAGGTATTCCTATTCTGTTTAAGAAATTGGACTAGATAACCTAATCTAACTGATTCTGCAATTCTATACATTGAACTTTCTTTCCTTTTCCATTTGCTTTTTGTTAAGATGTCCTCATTTGCCTGTGATGGGGGAAGACATTTAGACACAATTTGATATAATGGACAGAGAAAATATTGGTCTTGAAGCCAGCAAGACCTGTGTTTAAGTCTTCCCTCTAATACCTACTGGCTGTGTGACCCTAGACAAGTCCCTTACCCTCTTATTGGTATAGACAACTCTAAGGCCAAAAACTTCAGACCTGAATTGGTAAAGGGATCTAAGGATTTACATCTAAGGATTCCTTGTATCAATGAAATTACAAATCCATTCCTTATCCCCATAGGAAATTATATTCAGGTAATTTAGAAGAGGAGAGGGAAAGTAGTATGGAAAATGGTGATGAGACTAACAGTTTTATTGTAGAAGAGTTGCACATTGCATTTTGTAATATATTTTAGGATTTCTAGAGGTTAAAATCAATCAATCAAGAAAAGAATTTATTAAATACCTACTTTATTCCTAAAACTATACAAAGTGATAGAGACAAAGACTAGAGTAAAACCATTCCTGCTCTCAACAAGGTTGTGAGCTATTAGGATAGAAGGGTTGGGGGGGGGGTGTCCTACATCACTTTATTAAGGCAGTTTTACATGGTGGTTAGAGTGCTAAATTTAGAGTTAGAAAAACATGGATTCAAATCCCACCTTAGATAGTTAATAGCTTTCTCATCCTGGGCAAGTCATTTAATGTCTCTGGGCCTTAGTTTACTCATCTGTATAATGGAGCTAGAATTGATGCCCTTAAAATCCCTTCCAGCTCTAAATCTGCCATCCTGTTTTGCCGGTTAGTTCAGTGTCCCAGCCCTTGACACTGGTTGCATTAACAAGAACATTGCAGTGCTAAATCCCAGCTTTACAGTACTAAATTCCAACATGCCTTGCCGTGGTTCCCCTTTTTCTTTTGCATATTGGGGGGCTCAGTTAATAGACAGTCAGCCTATACTTGGTTTGAATTTAGCACAAGTTAGTCTTTGTGTGTAGTCTAAAAAATAAGTGAGGCCAAGTAGCCTCGAAAGCTTTTGTTTATAATCATAGTTCTAAAGGGTAATGATTCTGTTTTCCTTTGGTAACATCATTGAAACATTAGCTCTCTCAGCATTTCCAAATAAAAAAACATGTAATTGTAACATGGGAATACCGCGAGAACAGCGGCTTGGCAAGAAAAAGAGATATTTCAAAATATGGTCCCAGCAAGAGGAGTTCTGGCAGATGCTCAATTCTGGATCATATTATCCAAACCCTTGGATCTCTGGAAGGCTCAAGTTTTTCTTGGGTCTTCCTTACATGCTTAATCGAATGGATAGTGGAAATCCATCAAAACTGTCTTTGCTGCCATTTTTCTCCTTGCTTTTAAAAATCTGACTTTAAATAGGCTGAGATGGCCCATTACAGTAACTCTCTGTACCTCTAGAGGTAGTTTTAACACCAAAATTGCTGCTCCAGGTATAAAAATGACTTCAAGGTTAGACTAACACTAGGTCTTCTATGTAGTGATATTTATTGAAGATCAAATTAAAGATCCCACGATTTTAACCGTCCTCTAGTGTGAATAGATTTAGCATCAATTAAATCTCTCAACCAATTTAGTATTTTGCTCAAAGCAAATGCCCATGTGTACATTATTATCAATTACAGTTCAGGTTGTATATTGCTATTGGAAAGTCTTAAGAACTTGAAAAATAATAAATATTTCAATATCTGCTCAGATTCAGAGGAAAAAAAAAGCAGTTATCAATGGAAAAAAAGAAAAAGGAAACTCTAAATAAAAACAAACCAAAAAGCAAAAATTCTGCAATGCCCAGAAAATTAATCACAATTCTGAGTTACTTTTCCTGGACTTTGCAATATGTGAATTATGAACGCTTACTCTGTCTTCTTTAATCTGGGCAAAATACTTTGGAATTTAAACCTGCCCTTCTTAGGGTACTTTTAATTTTGAATGAAAGATTTAAAACAGGAATAGAAACAACATAGTCACAGGCTTAGAATAAATCCCCAAACTGAAGGATGCTTCACCCTCAGAAAGTTGCAAATCTGAGGGGAAAGAAAAAGCTGAATTCTATTTTTCATAAATGATGGATTATTGTACCATGCTGTGTATTTTCCAGTAAAGTGTCCTTTTATTTGTGCTATGTGATTACAAGTTTCTAAAAGTATGTGTGGGGTCATGTTAGTGCTGTGGGAAAATGGAACAGTGTGCTGTTAAAATCAGTAGTGAAATCAGAAGCAAACTATGTCCTGATTATCATAGGCATGTGTTTAAATTGTACTTTCCTTAATTGGCTATGTTATATTTACTTAAAATGAACAATTTGGCAAGTTTTTCTCCCCTGACAACAGAAAAGCATAAACTGTTTTATAAGTTTGGCTGTTAAAATGAGATTTGTAAACCACAATATTCCAGGACTTTTGCTGTTATTTAAAGGGACCCTGTAACTAACCAGTACTTTATAATTGAGAACTTCCTAGCTTTCTTCATTTTATTCCTAGCTCTCTCAGGCTCCTCAGTTAATAAAAAGTGGGTCCTACATAAAAGTCATTTATTAGCTTTAATTTTCCTCCTATATTCTTTTTAAAGTAAAGTTAAATGATACCTGGGGCCTTAAAATTTGGCTTGTCACTTGAGAATAATTCCTAATGGTATCAAAGACTGAAAGCTGACTCCAAAATCTGTCTTTTGAAAAGTCATTATTAAAGGCATCTTTGGTGAGTTTTTCATGATATAGTGGAAAGAGTTTTGGAGGACTGTGAGTAAAACATGGTTTGGTCCTCTCAGCAGAGGTAATAGACTACAGGTGCTGAATGAGACATATTTTTTTTCACTCAGCATTTCGGGGGAGGGGGTTCCATGTTGTTGCTATTGGGTTGTTATTGTTAAGAGAATGTTCCAATAAAAAAAATCAATGAAATACTTAGTTTTGTTTGTTTGTTTGTTTGTTTGTTTTGCTTTTTGGAGGACAATTGGGGTTAAGTGACTTGCCCAAGGTCACGTGGCTAGTTTTTGTGTTAAGTAAGGCCAGATTTGAACTCAGGTCCTCCTGACTCCAGAGCCAGTGCTCTATTCACTGTGCCACCTAGCTGCCCCCTAAAATACTTACTTTCAAAAAAAGAGTAGGAAAAAAGGAGCTCTTAACTAAGCATTAGAAGATCTGGATTCAAATCCCTGCCTTGATCCTTACTAGATAGTGACTTGAGTTAGTTTCTTTACCTGATAAATATATCCATAACTGTCTACATATTTAGATTTAGATACAGTGATTTGTAAACACACACACACACACACACACACACACACACACACACACCATTTGGTTTAACTTCAAGACCATTCTCACCATTCTGCCTGGCATCCTGTGGATCAGGAAAAGCTAACAAGCATTCAGAATGGACCACCTATGGGGGAGGGAATGGACAGCACAGCTAGGTGCATAGCAGATAAAGTGCCAGGGTTGGAGTTAGGAAAACTCATCATCCTGAGTGCAAATCCAGCCTTACCCAACATGTAAACAACTATGTACCAACAAGATATAGGCTGCATAAATTGAAGATAATCTCAGAGGGTAGTTATTAAGGTGAAAGAGAACTGGGAAAGATGTCTTGCAGATGGTAGGAAACTTGAAGGAAGCCAGGAAAGCCAGAAAGTGAAAATGAGGGGGGGAGAAGAGATTTCTAAGAATTGGGGATGGCCAGTGAAAATGCCCAGCATTGGGAAATGGAGAGTGTTGAGTGTGTCTGTCCTTAAGTGTGTAACCCAGAACTAAACACTTCAAATGAAGTCTGACCAAGGTAGAATATAATGATACTGCTCTATTTGATGGAGCTTAAGATAATATTAATTTTTTGGATGTCATAGTCTGCTTCTCCAACATCTCTTTACAAAGTTTCTGAACCTAGAGTTTGTGAACTTTTACTTAACAAAGAGTTTTAGGCAAAGGAACAAATCAAGTCAACAATCGCTTATTAAACTCTTACTATATGCCAGACAGGGGGTATAAAAAAGTAAAGCAAACTGAGTACAATTAGCAGCAGTGTTGTAATGATGATCAACTATGAAAGACTTGGCTACTTTGATCAATTTCAAAGAACACATGGTGAAAATATACTATCTACCTCCAGAGAGAGGACTGATGAACTGTGAGTGCAAATTGAAATATTATTTTCTCACTTTCTTCTTCTTGCCTTTTTTTGGAAGTATGGCAAATATAGAAATATGTTTTGCATAATTTCTTACGTATAGTTGATATCATTTTGCTTGCCTTCAGTGGGTTAGAGAGGCATGGGAGAAAGGGAGAGAATATGGAACTAAAAATTTAAAAAGAAAAAATTAAAAACAAATAATTTTTTAATGTTCAAAAACAAGACAAAAACACAATCTCTGCCCTCGGGGAGTTTGCATTCTAATTTGGCGACAGCATGGCAACACCTAGGTAGATAAGAGGAAGGCCTCAGCATCTGAGTGGTAAAGGGAACCAGAAGAGGTTTTGTTTAATAGGAGACATGTGAACTGAGTCATGAAGGAAGACAGGGAAACTAAAATTGTCCCCGTGTCATTGTCCCTATAATCATCATCAATATCTTATTCTTCTCCACATAAACTCCTTTCCAGCCCAGCTAGACTGTGGACCATCTTGCCTTTGTTCAGTCCCTAAACCTAGAATATCCTTCCTCCCCAATTTTCCTTGATAAATTCTTATCTGTCCTTTAAAACTCAGCTCACATACCACCTCCTCCATTTGAGCCTTCCCTGATCTCCTTGTCCATAACAATTTTCTTCCTCAGATTTAACATGGCAATTTGTGTTTTTACTTCTCTAATGTGTACAACAGGTAATATATTGTGTTCAATAGGTATTTGTGTTTGTATGTTATCCCTCTAATAGGCAGTAATCTTTTCGAGGGCCAGGCTGTGTTTTATCTAAGCTTTTAATCTTCCCCAACTCTAGCCCTAGTTCAGTGCTCATCATGTGATAAGCTCTTAGGAAAACGTTCTGCAATGAAACAATGGAAGAAAAGAATGATTGAAACACCTACTGTGTATAGAGCAGTTTGCTAGTAATGCTCGACTTTTCAGTACATATGAAAGCCTAAAAGACAGAATACTTGGAAATATATAACCATTTTCCTTTGGAAATCAGTGTACCTTACACACGTTTCTCACATGTAGAGCCAGATGGTGCTATTGAAAACAATATAGCACACATATCTATCTCCCTAATTAAGAATCTTATCACCATAGTATCTAGGGGTTCCAAAGAGATATGACTAGATACATAATTATTTTTATAATGTAACATTTACATAGCTTTCTGTATTTGCAAAGTTCTTTCCAATCACATATTTTTCACTTGTTATTAGAAACTAGAAAAAATATATATTCTGTGACTCTATTTCTTTATGTGTTTTTTTTCCCCCAGGGAAAATGTTAAGGTTTTTTTGAGTAGAAACTTTAGTGAACTCTTTTTTAAAAATGGTGGCTATTTCATGATATATAACCCCAAAGGTAGAGCTGGAGTAAACCTTATCATAAGGCTGACTTTCTCAATAATGATATCATCTTCTTTCCACCCAGGAACAGTCAAACTCTTATATGACTTATGTGTAACATTTGAACAAGATGATGGCCCAATTGATGTGGCTACTGAGGCCAACTCTCCATTTGTTGCAAGTTACAGTGGCTGAAATAATTGTATGATTTGACCGAAATCAAGATCATGCTTATGTGTGCCGAAGCATACTCCAGAAGAAGCCCTTCCTTCTCGTGTGTCTTCTTGAAATAAATGCAAACTCCCCTTATCCTGAATCCTTATTGTGCCACTGAGAAGGCCTTTGTTCTGTCACTGACTCAAAAATCCCAGTTAATTCACACATTATCTTGATATTGAGGCTGGATAGAAAATCACAAAGGTGGGACCCACCAGAAGGAAGAATTGTTTTGATCAGTCATGGGCTCAGGCAGAAATCCTTTGCATTTTCTATTGGGTTTAAATAAAATTCAATCTATTTTCTTTTTTAAATTAAATTTTATTTTTTCAACTAATAAAATTGTATTTTATCCCCCAACTGATAAAGGAAAGGAAAGATAAGAGAAATAAAACCCTTGTAACTAGTATTCAAGCAAAACAAATTCCAGCATTGGCCACACCCAGAAGGAAAAATAATCTCTCAATGTGAATCTGAATTCTCTTTCCGAAGGTGGTTAGGATGCTTCATTATAGGTCCTCTGGGATCGTGACCAGTCATTACATTGATCAGAGCTCTTAATTTTTTCAAAGTTTTTTATCATTGCAATTTAGTTACATAAGTAAGTTGTTCTATTAGTTCTTTTCATTTCACTCTGCATTAATTAATATTGATTTCTCTGAAATATTTCCTTTCATAATTTCTTACAAAACAATAATATTCCACTATATTTATATACCATAATTTGGTCAAACTTTTTCTAGTCGATAGGCAGCTGATTTTTCTAGTTCCTTGCCACCACAAAATGATCTACTAATCCTAATTTTGTACATATGTTTTCTTTTCTTCTAAATTATCCTGAATTCAATGTTACATTAGCCTTGGTACTTACATGGGTACTGAAGCCTCTTAGAAATAAATAAATCAAGTCCAACTCTCATATGTCTATGGAGGAAATCCTGATTGGAAGTATACTCCAAAGGCTGTTATTATTGAGAAGCTATTAAGAGGAAATGGTCCACATAAGACCCAGATCTGGTCCTACATCTGTCTATAACCACAGATCTAGTAACCAAGCCCCTGGTTATACTAAAAATGGTCCCCAAAGATGATATTACTCCCAGTTGATTTACATATTTTCAGCAGCTCTGCAAAACTGAATTTGGTTTCTTTGGATCACCAGAAGTTTTGATACTTCTTCCTAATGACCACATAGAGGCCATTTAAATTAATTAAGAGGTCTCACTTTTTGCAATTTTTTATTTTCATTTCTTTACTATTTGGGATTCTGCTATTGCCTACAAAAAAATCTGGTATTCAAGGCTCTCCAAAATTTGACATTCGCCTTTCAAATGTATAACCTGCTATCACCCATCATTTGCTCTCTGTTCTGACTAGCCTGTTCTCAATATCTCTTGAAAATACCTTTATTATCTCATGATTTGAGGCTAGATTGACACTATTTCCTTATCTCACATGCTCTTACCCTTCTTCTTCAACTAGAAAATCTTACCAATTCTTCTGGACTTAACCCATGTTCTAAATCTTCTACTTAGTCTACCCTGACAACGTTGCCACACAATAATCACTTCCTATTCTCAATTAATTTAGTGCTTATTGTCTTTACCACCCACCAGCACTGAGGGAGTTAAAACAGCAAGTGGTAGTGATAATTGAATGAATCGTACTGGCTCCATCTTTTGACTCAGTTCTGGAGATCGCTCAGTCCCCTTTCTACTCAGTTATGGATATAGCCCAATTTTTGTCTTGTGAGAAAACTTTATTCAATTTTGGGATTTGTAAGAGAACCTTATTGTATTGTTTGAACCTGGGGAGCTGAACCTCCTCTACTTATAGCTTAGAGAGCATCCAGGACAATCTCCAGTAGTCCTGATCTATATCTAGGCACTGGATCCAGATGACTCTAGAGGAGAAAGTGATTCTGATGACTTTGCACAGCACTCCTTCACTTAAATCCAAGTCACTTGCTAGTCATGGTACCACCTTCCTGATATCATGATCCTCTGAGAAAAAAAGACAAACATCAAGCAGCAAGTGAGGACCTAGGTTATGCTGACCAGAAACCCAGTGAGATATGAAGACTGATGCAAGGAGTTTTCTCACAATGATACATCTCAGGCAATCCACGTGTCTTATCTGAAAACCAGCTCACTACTGATCAATCAGTTATTGTTTCCGTGTTCCCTTGATTGTATACAGACACTTGGGGGGAGAGAGTGGAGCACCTCTTTTTCTCATGTCAGGGAATGTCATCTGTTTGCTCTCCCCCTCTCAAATTGTAAAGTCCTCTAATCTTGCCTCCAGTTAAAAGTCAAATAACCTATTTTTGTATTCTGGTTGTTTTCTTTTAATTTATTGGTCTTGTTTGATTGTTTTCATTGCATAAAAATCTGTCTCTCCCTATATTCAGGGTTCAGTGCCAAAACTGAAAAGGCCTGGTCTCGAAAACTGGGATGCTTTGATTAATAAACCGATATACTCAGAAAGTTGAACCTTTGTTTCCTCAGTCATTTCATCTTTTACCCACAACAGCACTCACCATTTACTGTCTTGTGTTGTTTGTTATTGTTTTCTTATCTTTTCAACTAGATTATAAGCTCCTTGAGGGAAAGGACTACCTTAAACACTCTTTTATTAGTGCCTGGAACATGGTAGTTAATCAACCAATATTCATTGATTGAATAACTAGTTTCTGTTTATATTCCTATGCATAGAAATATTTCTTTTTTTGAAGAAGTAACTGTATTGTCAATGTTTCTTTTCCTTTTTCTCTCACTTCTTTTCTATCTTTTTAGGTCTCATATATTTTGGCTCTCATTACTTTAGATATCAGTTTCTATCCGGTGGGATTAGTATGAACTATACCAAGAAAGAAGAGATCTTTGATGAGAAATTATTTGAGGGACCTTGTCACTGTCCTGAAATTCTAAAGGAATTCACTAAATGTTCCTGTTAAAATATATGCATTATCAGAGAGGAGTGACACATTAAATTAGTAACAATCATTAAGACTTTTACTTTAATTAGTTTATCAGTTCAGCCAGTCACTTAGTAGGGCCCTGAGTAAAAAGAACTTAAAATCAGAAGAGTAAATTTAAAAAGAAGTGTTGTGGAGTATTTGTAGAATTCTGGGCAATATGTTTTAAGAAGGATGTTGATTGGGGCATTTAAGAAGGACTTTTCAGAGTGATAAGAATAATTAGGGGACTGCAGACAATGGTATATGGAGATAGATTGAAGAAAGTGGTGATGTTTGACTAGGAGAAAAGAAGGCCTGTGGGGGAAGGGATGGGGCATGCTACCTATTTTCAAGTATTTGAGATGGTCTTGTATAGAAAAGGCTTTGTCCTGTGGGATTAGTATATGGGACCTCATTCTGCTTAGCTCAAGTTTACAGAAGTAGGAGCAATGGGGAGGGAAAAGAAGTGAGGAAAAATTGAGAATTGTTGAGAAGATTTAGACTCACATAAAGAAAAACTTCCTAACAAGTGGAGCTATCCAAATGTGGAATGGACTAGATAGCTAATATATCCGCATTGCTGGAGGTCTTCATAGATGACTTCTTAAAGGAAATGTCTGCTCTGTAAAAGGGATCCTTGTTCAGGTAAAGGATGGATTTCATGAACTTTAACTGTAAGTTTTTGTGAGGAATGGAAGGTTGCTGTTGAAAACAAAATGTACCTACTTTGCTTAGGGCAAACCTTAGAATAATGAATACAGAATCACAAAGTTTAAAAGCTGGAAGGGACTCAGTCATTTAGTCAAACTTATAATTCCTATCCCCCCCAGAAAAGAAATCTCTACAATACACTCAACATATGGTTACCAGTCTTTGCTTGAAGACCTCCAATAAGAAGACCTGATTACCTCCTGAGGCAACATATTCCACTTTTAGATAACCTTAAATTGTTAAGAAATGTTTCTTTTTCTCAAACCACTCCACCCTATGAATATAGAAGCTTTCACCTTATCAGTTTTCTCCTTTAAATGTGGTGTCTAGAAGAGAACACAATATTCTAGATATGGTCTGAGAAAGAAAGAGTACAGCAAAACTATCGATATACCCCCACCACTTAATATATCATAAGGGTCATAGCAGAATACTGACTTGTATGGACTTGATAATCTATCATAAATCCTAGATCTTGAGACAAACTACGATGTAGCCATGACTTCTACGGTTATACTCATTAAGTTTATTTTTTTTAAACCAAATGTCAGATTTTGCATTATTCTTGTAATTGTCATCATACTACATTCAGATGGGTGTGCTAGTCTTTCCAGATCTTTCTGGAAACTGACTCTTTAGATGAGTATATTAATTTTCTTCCCTAGATATTTGCCCTCTACAAATTAGAAAAGGTCGTCATTTGTCCTTTATCTAAATCATTGATAAAACGTTTGGGCTCAAGTGGAGTTCCACCTGAGCAACTTGCATTTTATTTCAGCTTTCCTCCAAGTCCTTGTGATTCCTAGCTACCATATTTCTTCATAGAAACATATCTGGCCTATAGCTGAAGAATGGTGTAAAAAGCTTGCAATGGATTGTAAAAGGTGGTCATTAGTAATTCTCTGAGTAGCAGTTATAATGGAATGGTTTAGTCACATCCAGCAATTGAATATACATGTTATTTCACAAACATCACTTGTTTCTTCTTTACTTCCCAAGTTCAAACTATAAAAAAACAAACAATGAAAGCATTAACTTAAGCCTGGGCTTTCAGTCAGCAAATTTCTCAGCTATAGAGGAAACTTACTCTAAAACTGGACAGAGCATTGGGGAAATTATATGTGTATTTTGGACCACAAAAGATGCTTAAATTAGCTAAATTCTATGTAATCTGAAGGTCATTTGAATATACAGTTAGGTGTTCTCAGTAATTGCCCATAGAATGCTTCCCAACATTTTCATGCTACTTTGTTTTGGGGCCTATTATTATCAAGCCAACGGACATTTGTTAATTTTGTACTATGTGCCAGACATTGCAATAGATGATGGGATAAGAAGACATTAAGGAGATAATCCCTGCCCTCAATAAGCATATATTCTCCATATAGGTGTGGGGGTTGTAGAGATACAGTAAATGCATAGGTAAATAATTACAGAATATGCAAGCTAATTTCAAATGGAGAGCACTAAGAAGAGATATACTGAGAGAGCATCAAGAGATACAATGCATATACAGAGAAGTAATTAAAACCTTACATATTTTATTTCATGCATTTAAAATATTATTCTGCTAAGAGTCTTCTTCTGACTGCCAAAAGAGTCTACAATCACAAAATTAACAGTTCCTGAGACAGATGATATTCCCTTTATCCAGAAGATGTGTCCAAAATGAAGTGATCAGATTCAGTTATCTGAGCAATTGTGACTGTATCAGGTTGATCATACACACACTTTAAGAACACAAAATCACAGGGACAGAGCCCAGATGGTGGAGTAGAAACAGCGCGCCCAAGCCACTCTTCCCCCAGATCACCTCCAAACTATGTAAAAGGGCACTCTGAACAACTCCTGGAGCCCCAGCACCCACAGAACAACACAGAGAAGCTAACTTCCCACTGAGGACAGCCCAGCAGCCCTGCAGGAAAGACCAGCACAGCGGGCAGTGCAGTGCGCGGGGAGCCAAACTGAGTCGAGGTTTTAGCCCCAGGGCGGCAGGGCCAGCAGCTGGCTGGAGGGACCCCAGAACACCAGCAGCTGTGGCGACTCCAGAATTATCAACATAGACATGCCTAGGACAAAGTGAGAGGTTAGTGCCCTATGGACTTTGGGACCAGTATTTGGGGAAAGCCTCAGCTTCCTCCCCTGGGGGCTAGAAGCCACTGAGGAGAATCGCCATTTTGCAGTTTTCAGAGGCAGCTCCAGCTCCTGGCCTGCAAACTGTAGGAGATCCAGCGATCAATCCTGGGGGGTAATCCACTCTTGCTTTAACCTCCCTGGATCTGGATTGTGATCTGGGGGGAGGTCGTGGGTGGGTTTCCAGCTTGCCAGAAATGGAAGTTGGCCCCTCCCACACGTTCCAGCTGAAAGTTCCTGTCTGGTGCCAGGCCATACTGTGGCAACAAGCCGAAAAGTCAAGTAATTAATTGGCAACATGCCAAGGCAAAGGAAACAAATTAAACAGAAAAATGCAACATTAGACTCCTACTTTGGGGGCACAAAGGATCGAAGCATAGAACTGGAGGAGGACTGTGAGGTCAGAAGTCCTGCTCCAAAAGCCCCAAAGGAAAATATGAGCGGGTTGCAGGCCATAGAGGACCTTAAGAAGGACTTTAAAAATCAAATAAGAGAAATGGAGGAAAAATTGGGAAGAGAAATGAGAGGGATGCAGGAAAAGTATGAAATGAGGGTCAACAGCCTGACTGAGGAAAACAACACCTTAAAAAATTGACTAACTCAAATGGCAAAGGAGGCCCAAAAGGGCAATGAGGAGAAGAATGCCTTAAAAAGTCGAATTTGCCAGATGGAAAAAGAATCTCAAAAGCTCACTGAGGAGATTCATTCCTTCAGAGTTAGACTGGAGCAAATGGAAGCTAATGACTTTATGAGAAATCAAGATGCTGTTAAGCAGATCCAAACAAATGAAAGAATAGAAGGCAATGTGAAATATCTCATGGGAAAAACCACTGACCTGGAAAATAGATCCAGGAGAGACAATTTAAAAATTATTGGACTACCTGAAAGCCATGATCAAAGAAAGAACCTAGAAATCACCCTTCAAGAAATTCTCAAGGAAAATTGCCCTGATGTTTTAGATCCAGAGGGCAAAATAGAGGTTGAAAGAATCCACAGATCACCTCCTGAAAAAGATCCCAAAAAGAAAACTCCCAGGAATATTATAGCCAGGTTCCAGAATCCCCAGATCAAGGAGAAAATACTACAAGCAGCCAGGAAGAAACAATTTCAATATTGTGGAAACACAATCAGAATAGCACAGGACCTGGCAGCTTCTACACTGAGGGATAGAAGGGCATGGAATATGATATTCCAGAGGGCAAAAGAGCTGAGAATGAACCCAAGGGTCACCTACCCAGCAAAACTGAGTATTTTGTTTCAGGGGAAAATATTGTCATTCAGTGGAATAGAGAGAGCAGATTGGAGGAAGCGATATCTTATGGGACTGCCATTCTGGGAGGGTGGGTAGGGGAAAAACAGGGGAGAAAAATAATTGTAACTCAAAATCTGGCAGAAATGAATGATGTAAAACAGAAGTTAATAAAGCATTTGTTTAATAAAAAAAATAAAGTATGGACTGTCAAAAAAAAAGAACACAAAATCACTAATACTTACACTTGAGAAAGCATCACATACATATGTTCTATATATGTGTGTGTATATACATATATATATGAGAAAAAGAGAGAGTCGGTCTGTCTTATGGTAGATGCTTTCTGACTAAGGTTCTCAATTTATATTTGCATGAAATAATAAAAATAAAAGGGAGATTTACCAAAAGTCTTTATTTTTTATCTCCAGTATTCAGACTACAGCACAGTGTTTCTGATACAAGTGACAAAAGCAGAGTCAAAAGCAGATTAAAGAAATTCATTAACCGAAGACCTTCCCTGAAAACTCTTCAAGAAAAAGGACTTATTAAAGGTATAGTGGATTTTGTGTTTTTAATCTAATGGTTAAAAAGAATCATAATTAGGTATTTTTGTACCCCGAACCTCTGCTACAAACTACTCCTATGACAAGTGGGACAAAATGTGCCCCCAGTATTTATTCATTAGTAGCAAAAATTATTAGTAATAGAAATACTAATGAGGATGAAGATTATAACAATTAACATTAATATATAGTTTCAAGGTTTGCAAAGTGTTTCATATAGGTTATTCAATTAGATCCTAAACACAACCTTTTGAGAGAAATGTTATTATGACTTCCATTTTACCAATAAGAAAATTGACACCAGGAGAAGTGAAATAACTTTCCCAAGATCACACAGCTAATTATTGTGTAAGGCAGGATTTGAACTCAGTTCTCTTTGATTTCAAGTCCAATACTCTGACACTATATCACCTACCTGCTTAGGTAGATGAGATGCTGGGGGGAGGACAGCATAATATACAAGCAGGAACTCTGGGACAACATCATGAAGTCATTTCTGTGGATACCAAATGGGATTGGAGGGAAAGGAACAATGTAATATAGGAATTCCTATTGCAGTTTTTTTTTTCTTGTAAAGTAGTGCTAAGTGTTGTTATATTTGCTGTTGAACAGATAGATGCAATGCAGCACCCTCTAAATTTGATGACAATACTCTTTTTACTCTGTCTTAGTTATAGGATTAATAATTAAATATTACTACACAAATTCTAACACTATTAATCTTAGTCAAGCAGCCTAATTCTCTGAGCCTCTGAGAAAGTATTTTGGATCATCTAAGGTAGTGTGGTGATGAAAGGATGCACTGACTTTGGAATCAGGGGACCCAAGTTCATTCTTAACTCCGATGCTTGCTGACTGTGAGACCCTGGATAAATCACTTAAACCCACCTCAGACTTATTTTCCTCACCTATAAAAAGAAAGAATTATATGGGATGGCTTCTGAGGTCCCTTCTAGGTCCATATATCTATGGTATTATGAATGCTTTCATTCTGCTGATATGGAACCCAAAGCCCAAAGTAATTTATTCCTTTCTGTCCAAATAAAATAGCCAAAATGTTAGAAAGTCCAGATATAAGACACAGAAAACTAGTTAAATTTAACTCTTCACTTTTCACAATTAAGTTGAAAGAGATATTATTTTATAAACAAGTAAAATAGGGATCTTAAAACTTACTAGTATTGTTCAATATGAAAAAGTTTGAATATTTACAATTGGTTCTACATATGAATACAAGACTTAAGTTCTAGAATACAATTTGTAATAATCATCGGTAATATAAAAATGGATATGCATTCTGCATATTTATAAGACAAGTTTGATTCAAATATTATACAGAAACACATACATATGTTTTTTTTTCCTTTTTCTTTTTTGCTTTTTGGAGGGCAGTTGGGGTTAAGTGACTTACCCAAGGTCACATGGCTAGTAAGCGTGTCAAGTATCTGAAGCCAGAGTTAAACTGAGGTCCTCCTGACTCCAGGGCCAGTGCTCTATTCACTGTGCCACCTAGCCACCCCCATATGGTCTTAAAGACAGAGGAAGCTTTTTTTTTTTTTTAATGGTGGTGTCATTGGGAGACAGTACTCACAACTATTTCATAGTATTATTTTGGATTTTTCCCTTTATTGCTTTCAGTTTTAGGGACAAAAATTTATATCCTAATTAAATGCATATAAACTTCTTTCAATTTATTTGGCAAAGCACCACTTTTAGAGCTAGAGTACTGCTATAGGTTAACATACTACCCTGAGAAAGATAAGCATATAATCAACTACAACCACCCCAAACTTATGCATAAAGCCTTAAGATTAACATAGAGTTCAAAGTCTTGATTCAGTAGCAGAGCCAAGACCCAATCAAAATGCTGAGAAACTATTAACTCAGGCCTTTCTCAGAACTCAAGAATCACTATATTGCTGAATGTAGTTTTAATATTAATGTAATGGAATGTCAGGGAAAAATCAGATGAATTAATTACATATCTGATAGCTCCATTAAATTTTAACCCTCACCAGCCCAAAGATTCAGGATTCATTAACAAGGATAATATTATGGCAAATTGACATGAAATGTTGATTTCATAAAGTTCGATTATTTTATTAAGTGGCAATTTTTCCTTCATATATTCCCTGTTTTGAAAATCCAGTATATTTCTTTTTTTAAACTTATTTATTTTTTATTTTTTTTATTTTTATTTTTTGCTTTTTTGGAGGGCAATTGGGATTAAGTAACTTGCCCAAGGCCACACGGCTAGGTTTTTGTTTGTGTGGGTTAAGTGTCTGAGGCCGGATCTGAACTCAGACCCTTCTGACTCCAGGGCCAATGCTCTACTCACTGCACCACCTAGGTGCCCCCAGTATATTTCTTAGGTATCATTTAATTTTAAATATGATTTTCCTTCAAAAATATGAAGCATATTATTTTTTTAACTGAGCAAAAGTCAATAATCCAAATTTAAAACCACAGGATATGTCAGATTTCTCATAAAAATTCTTATACTAAAGGTGTGGAAGCTTTACTATGTAATTCTGTCATTAACATCAGTAAGTTTTGATCAGTAAGAAAAAGGAGGAAGGGAAAGAAGGAAGGAACCAAGGAAGGAAGGAAGGAACCAAGGAAGGAAGGAAGGAACCAAGGAAGGAAGGAAAGAACTGAGGAAGAAAGGAAGGAAGGGAGGGAGGAAGGAAGGAAGGAAGGAAGGAAGGAAGGAAGGAAGGAAGGAAGGAAGGAAGGAAGGAAGGAAGGAACTAAAGAAGGAAGGAACCAAGGAAGGAAGGAAGGAACCAAGGAAGTAAGGAAAGGAAAAAAAGGGTGTTTTTTTAAATGTCAGTAGTGTTAAGTATGCTTAATAACTTTCAGCTAGGAGAGAGTCCTTTATTATTATAACTCCAATTTGTGTAGCACTTTAAGATTTGAAAAAGTCTGGTGTGGCTAGGTGGCACAGTGAATAAGAGTGCCAGCCCTGGGGTTGGGAAGACCCGGGATCGGTTCTGGCCTCAGAAAATTAGCACCCACACATAAATAAATAACTAGCCGTGTAAACCTTGAGCAAGTTACTTAACCCCAGTTGCTTAAAAAAAAAAAAGATTTGAAAAAGTCTTTTTTATATAACAACTAAAGTAGGAATTACAAGTATTAAAACCCCCCTTTTTGCCAGATGAAGAAAGCAAGGCTCTGAGAAGTTAGAGATGGTTTTCCCAGGGTTAGGTAGCTAGTGAGTGTATGAGTTGGGATTAGAATCCAGGTATCCTGATTTCAAGTCAAATTCTTTTATCAAAATGATTAAGGTGTTTCATAATCTTTCTCTAACCATTGTATATATGTATATGTGTATATATATGTATATGTGTATATATATGTATATGCATATATATATATATATTTTACATAGTAAAGATTGTTTTCATTACTACATATAATCTTCCTGATCTGGACAAAGGACTTTATTAATAAAATGGAGAAGATCGTAACTGGTGGCTTGTTTTTTAAAATTCAGTTTTATTTTATTTGCAGGTCACAATTCTCTCCCTCTCCCTCAACCCCTTCTCCTCCCAGAAAATCAAGAAAAACAAAATCTATTACAAAAAAGTATTCTCAACCAAAATAAATTACCACACCAGTCCTGTCCAAAAAAATAAAATAAAATCAGCCTCAATTTGCACTGATATTCTAACACCTCTCTATCTAAATCGGGGCAGCATGTTTTATCACAATAAATTATGGTTTATCTTTGTTTTCATCAGAATTCCTGAATCTTTTGGAAGTGTTTGTATTTACTATATTGTTATTATCACGTAACTCTCCTGGTTCTGCTCATGTCACTGTGCATTAGTTCATATATGTCTCCAAAATTTTCTCTATAACCATCTCTTTCATCCTTTCTTAAAGCATAATATCCATCACATTCATATACCATAATTTGTTTGACCATCCCCCATCATTTGCCAGGTTAATTTATTTTTGATAAGTTATTGAAAAAAAAACTTTCTCAAAATAGGGTGTGAGGAAGAGACATAATGAGAAGACCCTTGGCTCAGGACTCAAAAGACGTAGTTTCAAATAACTCTGTTGCTTGCTAGCTGCATGAACTTTGGCAAATCACTTCTCTGGACCTGAATTTCCTCCTCTATGAAATGATGGGATGAACAAGAGCAATATGAGGGCCCCTTCTACCTCTTTATCTATGATTCTGTGAGATCCCTAAGGTTTCTATCCAACCCTAAATCCTAAGAAGCTGAAGGAACATATTTTCATTTTCTGTTCAGAGCAAAGTTAGCCCATGTTGGGAATCAAGTTATTTTCGTTGTAATCGTAATGTTTATCAGAACAGCATCTCCATAGTGCTTGGTAGGAAAATAATGTACATCTAGGAGACTAAAAATCACCTCAAACATACTATTTCTGCAAAATATGTATTATGCAAGTTCTTGTAAAAATGTCCAGAATTATGTCCATCTGGCTCTAAATCCTAACATAATGAAATATTTTTGTTTTTTTAATGGGATCAAGAAGAAAAAAATATTCCTAGTGCAAAAAACTACTGATAACCAATAGAACAAGGAAACACCTTGTATATATAATATACACTGTATATATAATATACAGTGATTGCCCCTAGAAAAACTCATCCAAATAACTCAGGTGAGCATAGTGTTAATTATGCCATTGTAAGTGTAGGTGCTCTAAAAAGCCCTCAATTTCCATCAAGTGCCATTCATATTTGCCAAATGCACTGTCAAGCTCTTAGGTGTGTATGGAATTTCATTATTTTTTTATATTATGTATCAGACTAGAACCCATGTTCCAGTCAATTGAATGTGTAAATTTAGACAAAAGAATGCATGTTGGAGTGTTTCATAGGTGTATTTGTGTGTATTCTCCACTTGTTTTAGACCTCCTTTTGCTCATATTGGGTAATAACTCTGTCGCTCTAGACAAACCTAAATATGCCAGCTTTTAAATAATAGATTTGATACTCAAGAATAGGAAACACTTTGAACATAATTTTCAGAAAATAAGGCAATATTTTTATGCTGCAACTAATATTTCCTTAGAGGTAAATTCTAGGGAGGAAGATAACTGTTGAGGCTATGGCCAACTTCTGCTTAAATACACCCTAAGATAGGAGCATAATACAGTGGAAAGACAACTCAATCTGAAAGAACTGGATTTAAAGCCTGGCTTTGTTTATATTTAGATCACCTTAGTGAAGTGCTTATACTTTTTCTGAACCTTAATTTCCTCATTTTTAAAGTGGAAGAGGAGAGAATATCAACTTCTAAGGCTATTTGTCCTTTTTGGACCAATCTAATTATCAGGAAAGATAGTTGTTCCAGTCAGTTGTTTCAGCCGGTTCCTGATTCTATCCATCAACTAGCATTTATTAAGTGCCTACTATATGCCAGGTACTGTGCTAGATATAATAGATAGGGATAGATGGGAATATAATAACAAAATATTTAAAATTTTCTATTGAAAAATACATGCATACATATATACATATATGTACATTATACACAACTATATGTGAATGTGTGTGGAGATACAAATATACATACATAATCTTTCTCTTCTTTCAAGACATTGTCCAAGTACCACTTTCTACCTAGATAGATAATGGATAGATAGATAGAAGGAAAGGCTTTACATGGAAAGTGGTACTTTGTACAGTATCTTGAAAGAAATGAGAGATTCCATGAGGTGGAGGTGAAGCAAAAGTGGATTCCAGGCAGGGGAGATGGCCATTGAAAAAATAGGAAGAAGGGAAATGGAATGATATGTGTAATGTATAAAAGGAGGGCTAACTTGACTAGAGCTAGATGATAAAGTGTGTCAAAAGGAATAATATTTAATTAGACATAAAAGTTAGGTTGGAGTCAAGTTGCAAAAGGTTGTATGAGCACCATCAATACCTTAGTTATCGGGCCACATAGTTCTTGTCATTCATAATTTTGATAAGCATATCATTTATTACTTCTCTAAAGTCATTGGTCACACAAAGCCAAGGACTAATCCTTGGAGGTGCTCTGGTACAGATGATCCACCAGGTTAAGATCAATCCATTGTTCAAGTGTGCCCTAGAGATAATCAGTGACTTAGAGCTAATCTGACTTCTTAAAACCCTGAATTCAAATGTGATTTTGACTACATATGTAAAATTGGGAAAGTTGTCTGTCCCAGTGGTGGACCTAAATTTCCTTATCTCAAAAGGGAGGAACTTGGACTAGATGCCTCCGAGGGCCCTTCCAGCTCTCAATCTAGATTATACTTACACCCTATGAACTAATTCCAATCCTAAATGCATTATGTCCATACCTCTCTGTCTTTCCTTAAAGGTTGTGGTGAAAAAGTATCAAAATTCTTGCCGAAATAGATCATTTCTATAGTCTTCCCTGACAGACTAGTAACTCTATAAAAAAAAGTATAGTCTGGCCTCACTTGTTTTTAATTATTCTGGTTCTCATAAAATGTCCCTTTAATAACCTGTTCCAAAATGTTACTAGAAATTAATGTCAAGTTCAGTGACCTCTAATTTGTATTAGTAAATATATTTATATTTTTTAAATTACAAATTTATTTAGATATTTTACTTCATTTGATCCTCAATTTCATTCTGTGGGATATATGCTACTATTACCCTCCCCATTTTACAGGTAAGAAAATTGAGACTAAGTAAGGTCAAGTGACTTGTTCAGGTTCTCATACCAAAAAAAAATCTGAGTCAGGATTTTAATTCAGGTCTCCCTGTCTCCAACTTTAGTCCTCTATCCATTATGCCACAGTGAATTATTTGCCTTTTTCTTTCTCAAAAATTGTAATAGTTGCTCCACTCCCATCCCAGATCCATTCATCTCACATCAGCAATCACATCCACATGTTCTTTCAAAATTTGGAGATGTTAATTTGGAGAAGCCAGATAACTTCACCTCACTAAGCACAGTAAGATCCTCTTTTGCTGTCTTGGCTTCTTTCGAACTGTTTTTGTTGTCTTTCCTAACCCAAAGTTTATACTCCTCAGTACAGAGGAGAGGCAGAGAGACAGAGATAGAATGTGTGGGAAGGGGAGAGGGAGAAGGAGGAAGAGAGGAATAAGGAGAAGAAGAGGGGAAGAGAGATGACTAGTTTTGCCTTAGTTCTATCTTCCATTATCTTCCCAGTGATTATAAAAAAGAGTCTTAGCTTTTCTTTCATCTTCCTCTAGCTCCCAACATGTCTTTTTGTTGTTGGTGGTGGTGGTGGTAAGGCCACCATTATTGCTTTTCCAATATTGTCTTTTACCTCTAGCAAATTGCACCTTAACCTTGTTGACATTATTCTTATAGAATTTTGTCATGATTTAGTATTTATCTTCAGTTACCTGTACACACTTGTATCTCTCATGTATATCCTTTGAAAAATCTGAGGTCTTAGATGAGTTTTCTGGGTGGCCACTCTGGAATTTTTTGTAAAAATTTTGTAAAAATGTACCGCTAGAATTTTGTTCTTAAGCTCCTCACATTGTTCTTGTGCTGACTTGTTTTAGAGTATCAGTACAGGGTGCCTCTCTATTAAGTTTTTGAACCTAGCCTATCTCTTAAGTCATTGAAAAAGTTTCTGTTAAAATATAGTACTAATTCAGCTCAATTCAATAAGCATTGAACACCTATATTGAAAAGTTTTATGCTTGACTCTGGGAGTACTTATACTCAAATGGACTCATGTGCTGATTTATTACAATGTTCCCTCTAATGATTCGATGATCCCATTTACAATATAAAAACAATTTCTATCCTCCAGAAGCATACATTCTAAATATCAAACTGCTGTCCAACATCATATCAACTCTCTTAAGCACTAAGATGGCAAAGTTCTTGTCATTTCAACCTTAATAGATTAGATACGTTTGGATATCGTTTCATGCACATAATCACTACTAAGATTAGCAGGAACTGAAATAATATTATACCCTCCCTTTGATTTAGCATGTAGCTGGAAAGACCCACAGGATACCTTTTAGATACACAAATCGAATCTAAAGAACAGAACTGTCAAACAATTTATCTAGGCCTGTAAAGCAAATTAGTAACCAAGATGGTCATACAAACTGGCTCACTTGAATTTTAGTTGAGGTTTTGATACAGGTACACCAACCACTTTTCAAATCAAAGCAGCAGAATCTGGCTTTTTTTTTTTTTTGGAATGGAGATGGTGGTGGGGAAAGATAGTAATTTTCCTCCTTTTTGTTATGGTCATCAGAATATGATTCACACTTGGATGCCCTGGATTCTCAAATCTGATTCACACTGAGGCTCACTGAATACTTGTGCAAGGTCATATTTTTTTTTCCTTCTAAGTGCACCCACTTTACTTGCATTTTGTCATCTAATTGTCTGGACATCCAAGTAATTACCCAGAGAGATACAACTAATTGTTTAAGGTTTCCATCATATGAAAAACTAATGTCATTAAAATGATAGTGTTTTTGTAAAGTGTGTCAAATATCTTTTTTTTAAGGGGAGGAAGGAGGGAATTGCAGTTCACATTGTAATTGCAAATTGTCGGCCCTAAACTTTCCACCTCTGTTATGTCTATGTATATATGAGGATCATTGAGTAAGAGGAAAGTATTTTAAAAATAATTTGTTAGAGCTGATGTATGACAGTGTAACCTATTTGTCACATTGTTAATTTAAGCAAAATATATATGAGCAACACTGCAATATAGCTCCGAGCAGAGGCTTGCTCCGGTTTTGTCACTTTATCAGTGTTAGTCTGAGAATAATTGTATTCGAATTTATATACTGGGGCATGGGTCTTCTGCCTGAAACACTCACACAACTTCGAGAATATGCACTAATGTGCTTGAAAAATATCTTATAAATCTTCTCTTTTTAACTACTTTGTAGTTCATAATTGAACTGTGATCCTTACGTGTGAGCTATGCCATGATTTAATATTGGCCAAAATTAATAGCCAACCTCAAGCTTCATCCTGGCCTATGAGCTTCCTGGTTCCTCTGCATTTATAGTCCACATCCAGTTACCATTATTTAAAGGCTCCGGTGAGCAAATGTGTT
This sequence comes from Gymnobelideus leadbeateri, assembly GCA_011680675.1. Classification (NCBI taxonomy): domain Eukaryota; kingdom Metazoa; phylum Chordata; class Mammalia; order Diprotodontia; family Petauridae; genus Gymnobelideus; species Gymnobelideus leadbeateri. The sequence continues at coordinate 655,988 of WOXC01009786.1, forward strand.
GGTAATAGAGTACCAGCCAATTGGTTCATTCCTTAATAAAATACCAGTCACAATGAAAGATGGAGAAAGTTCGAAGAAAATGTTACCTAGGTAGCAGGTTATGCCCATAACGTTTCAAAGCTTGCTAGCCACAGGACAAATTAATTCAGGCCATCTGAGGAGTTAAAGGCAGAAGAAAATTAGAGCAGCAAGAGAAAATGAGCCTCCAGAAATGGGAGAGAAACAGATAAGAAAAGAAAAGAAAAAATAAGCCAGCACAATGAATGCATTTTCCACTAGCACATAAAATGATTTTCTTATGGGTTGGCACCTACCTCAAAGGAGTTAGCATGTAATAATGTGTTTGGGAGATCCTGGCACCACAAGTATTTGATTTTTAGCATGTAAAAGAAAAATGAGATTTTCATTCAGATGACCCATTACTTTTTATAAGTTTTTACTACTAAGAAAACTTTTTTTAAAAAATAAAATGCCTTCTTACTCCCCTCCTTTCTTTTCTTTTTAAAGTATTTTTCTCAAACCAATTTACCTCTCCTCACACACATACAAACAAAAAGATAAGGTCCCAGTCAACACCAAAATTTGGATAAAAACTCTGCCCACTATGCCTTTTTTATGCAGATATGGAAGAGTGATGACAGCTAGCTACCCCTAGACCTATCATCATGCCGGTAGACCCGCCCTTTAGCAAGTCTTTGTGGGATTTCCTCACTCTGTGCAAGATATGGTTGATCTTGAAAAGTGTAATTCCAGTCATTTATTCCTTTTTTTTTTTTCTGGACAGCCCTGCCTGAGATACTAGTCAGACCTTGGTGCTGATCTCCAAAATAAAGCTCCTTGGTCTAAAGCTCACATTTAAAAACCTGAGCAACTTCCAGAAAATAAACAGGTATAGGCAAAGGTCACAAATTGAGTAAAAGGCTCAGTATCTGACTTTGTTTTATAGTGTAACTCCACATTGTGCTTCAGAGAGGGCATTGTGCACCGATTATGATTTATACGCCAAGGATGTGTAAGACACTAAGCCTCTCCCTTTCTGCCAAAGCAAGTATGCTTCCGAAATCATATCCTCAATGAGATACAGATGACCAAATGTCAGGCTAATACATTGTTTCCTTCACGTGTCAGAATAGTGAAAGATGTTGCCCTTAGGAGAGGTGGTCTATGACCATTCTGATTCTCTGATCACATCTTAAACTTTTCCTTCTTTGAGACTATGTGAAGAGGAGAAAGAGATATTGAGCTTTTGTCAGTGTTCAAAAGAATCTTTTAAAAAATTAGGTTAGGTCTGATTATGGATACGCTGCCATTCTTCAGCAGGTGTTCTTTTACAGAATAGTTCCCTTGTGACACTTAAAGCTAGCATCACAAGCAACTACGAATATCCTCTAGCTTAGCTCTTGTTAGTTTTTCCGAGCCTCCCTAGACCCTTTGAGCAGGATCTGCAGTATTTGTAAGCCCCTAACTTTCCCTTTTGTAATTTTTCTAATTCCCCATTTTATACTCTGAGGCTGTGACTGATCTCGGTGAGAACCCCCCCTTAATTGGGGCAGGGGGAGTAAAATTTCCTAGTGATCTAGCAAATAAGAATTTAAACAAGTATCTAGGTGGATAGAATGTGTCATATGGTTTGGAAAGAGTTGGGTTTCAATTGAGTAAAATGGAATTGCTCATTACAAAGAAAGAAATTGAGGGCTGTCATAATTCACACCAGTCATGCTTTTACACGGTGAGGATAAGAAAACTTAGGACCAGTACCTGCCCATCAGGATTTCAGTTTACTAAAGTTTGGAAATACCCCAGTAAATGCAATATTAATACAAAAATTTCAATTCTATACTTTCAATTTCAAGTTCAGGTCCATTCCATTCCCTAAACCCCGCTACCATCTTTACCACCCTTGATATTTTGACTTTCAATCAATAAATCAACATGTACTGTCTATGCACCTTTTTATTGTGGGTCCTTTGGAATTGTCTTGAATCATTGTATTCATCAGAATAGCCAAGTCTTTCACAGTTGATGATCATTCTCACATTTCTGTTAATATATACAATGATCCCCTGGTTCTTCTCACTACCTTTTGCATCAGTTCCTGTGGTCTTTGCCATATCTTTCTGAAACCACTACTCATTTCTTATAGCATTATACTACTCCATCACAACCATGATGCCACAGCTTCTTCAGTCATTTTCCAATTGATGAGCATCTCCTCAATTTCCTATTCACTGTCACCACAAAAAACAGCTATTATAAATATTTATGTACAAATAGGTCCTTTTCCCTGTTTTATTATCTCTTTGGAATTCAGACCTAGTAATGTTATTGCTGTGTCTAAAGGTATGTACATTTTCATAGCATTTTGGGTATTGTTTCAAATTGTTCTCCAAAAATAGTTGAAACAGTTCACTACTCCACCAACAAACAGTTCATAAGTGTACCTGTTTTTTCCTCATCCCATCCAGCATTTATCATTTCTGATGGGTGTGAGGTGGTACTTCAGAATTGTTTTAATTTATCTTTCTCTAATCAATAGTGATTTAGAACATTTTTATAACACTATAGATAACTTTGGTTTCTTCTGAAAACTGCCTATTCACATCCTTGGATCATTTGTCAATTGAGGAATGGCTCTTATTTTTATTAATTTCACTCAGTTTGGGGTGGCCAGGTGATGAAGTAAGAGTGCTGGCCCTGGAGTCAGGAGGACCTGGGATCGGTTCCAGCCTCAGAAAATGAGCACCCACACATAAATAATGACTGGTCGTGTAACCTTGAGCAAGTTACTTAACCCCAATTGCTTTAAAAAAAAAATTTCACTCAGTTCTATAGTCAATGTGTATTTAAAATGAGGCTTTTATCAGAGAAACTTGTAAACATTTTTATATTACTTCACTGCCTATGGTACCTTTTTACATAATGTAGTTTCTCTGATTATCTCTTTTAATTAGGTCTATTTTTACTTTTGCTTTGTCTGAGATCATGATTGTGATCCTTCTATCTTTTGTCCCTCTCTCTCCAAGCTATCCAATTTTTTTCATAGTTTTCTTATATCACTCTCATTTCTTTTCCCAATTTTTCCTCTATAATTCTTATATCTTATTTTTAATGTTTCCAGGAATTCTTGCTAGTCTTGGTTCCAATTAGCATTTTTCTTTGAGGTTTTTGTTTTTTGCAAGGTTTTTTACATTGCTATCTTCTTTTGAGTTAATGTCTTGGCGTTTCCTGCCACCATAGTAGCTTTTTATGGTCAAATTCTTTTTTGTTATTGTTCTTTGCTCATTTTTCCATCTATTTCTTGACTTTGAACTTTATATTGGACTATGTTCACCTGGGCCTGGGGCAGCACTGTCCCAAACTTCAGGCTTTTTTTGTGCTGTTGTTTTCAGAGCTACTTATGGGAGTTTGCAAGTTTTTGGTATTTCTAAGATGGTATTATCCCAGGAGGGGTATAGTCTCTCATCTCTCATCTCCTTGTTTGTGCTCTGGTGTTCACCCAGAAAGTGCCCTGCAGTCACAAGTACCAGTGCTCCTCTTTGCTGTAACCAGAGTTCCCTTGTGACTGACTACCAGCTCTCCTCTCCACCCTGGAACTGCAACCTTCAACTGCTTGTGGGCAATAGAGTTGCCAATCAATATCCAACATCCAATATCCAATATCAGTTGCCAACCAGTGCCAGCAAAGGGTCCCCTGTAATCTCTTTCTGACTAGTTGGTCTATGTCCTTACTGTCTCTGAGCTTCTGAAGCTGCTGCTGTTGCCACTGCTGCATACATAGACTCTAAAGCAGGCCTCTACCCCAGTGTCACAGACTTCTCCTGTCAACTTTTTAAGTTTTCTTAGGCCAGAAAAAATGTCTCACCCAGACCTGTTTTTTACCCTGCTGCTCCAAATTGTGATTTGAGGTGTTACTTTAAAGTTGTTTGGAGGGGAATTTTGGGAGAGTTCAGCAGCCTGATTGCATGACTGCCCCTAATCTGCCATGTCGGCTCTACCACCACCCCACATGCATTTTATTTTTGATGATAATATACGTAAAAGAGTTTGAGTCTAGCAGTTATATGTCATGTGCATCCTTGCAATCTCTCACATTTGCAAATTAAAGGATAAAAATGATGAATGCCCCAAATTTGTTTTGAATATGCTTTATTCATTATCTTCTAGCTGGACTGAAGTGAGGGTAGCAATGTGCACATAACTGAGTGGATCAGGTGAATTATACTATTTCCTGTCAGCTTTGATGGTTGGTTCCTGCTCATAAAAGGTGCATTTTCCTGTGGCTTTTATTCTCACTTATGATATGACCCACAAATTGAATGATATATATTCCCTCAGTATTGTTTCTTTCTTCTGCCAGCATGAGGAGCTGTGTCAGTTCTCCATGCCCACCATCTTGACTACAAAGTTAAATGTACCACTCTCCAGGAAGCAATGCAAACCAGACTGCCAAGCATATTATGAATATATTGCTCTTCTTAAAAATGCTTGTTGGTTTTTCATACTGGAGTATTGACTAACTGTCTCTGTTTGATGTATGGTTTACCAGCCTGATGTAGACTTATGGTTAGAGCTTAACTTGTTAGTTCTGCTTTTGCAGCCAATTCAGAATAACTACAGATGCCCCAAGATATTAAAATTGACTGTTCAAATGGACTCAGTGTGGGAGTTTCATTGGTTTTAAATTGATAACAGCTGAAAGAGTGAATGATTAAAGCTGTATATGGGCATAGTATGCAGTCTTTTTGTATAAGCTTTTGTGAGCAGTCTCTACTATGTTGGGGTTTTTTCCCTATGATAGTCATTTTTACACAATCATTAGGTTAAAATTTTAAATGATGAACAAGAATATTTCAGGAGTCTATAGAGGGAATTATTTCTGAGAAACTGAAATAAACTTTGAGAAGATAAAGTAGGTTTCTATTCTTCAGGGAGCATTTAAATTTAAGTAGCATTCCATAAGGTGGTAATTGTGTCTATTTCCCAGGCATTTGAGTTAAATAAGCTATATAGGAAACATAAACTGTCATAATAGGAGGGTAGAAGTGTGGTGTACATCTCTTTTTTCAACTCATAAAAAGTGAAGTTCCAAAGTGCCCCATCACAGATAAATCAAACAAAGCCCTCCTTTTGCTTTTTTTTATTCTTTGGGGAACAGTTATTATTGTTTTCATTATTTTAAAAGATGCTCTGGATACTTTCTTCCCACACATGGAATAAAAGAATTAAAAGGGGTGGGGGGATAAAACATTTTTTTCCACTGAAGGAGCAATACTTGAAATGAAGAAAAGTATTATGAAATGTGATTTTTTTTTCATTTTAATATAGTTGCTTACAGAAAAATACAGATAGTTCCCCTTACAGGGAAAGGGGAAGAAATCAAAGAGAAAATTTTATGTCTAATACATCCCTCCTTCAGTTGATGAGGTAGCAATGCTTTAGTTCCCTGGCTTCATAATAGCATAACCTGAATCCATTCTTTAGTCTTTTTTTTTATCTTTGGTATGTGAAATGATAGATAGATAGATAGATAGATAGATAGATAGATAGATAGATTAATAGATAGATAGATAGATAGATAGATAGATAGATAGATAGATAGATAGATAGAGTATGGACATGCTTGCATGCCTTGTCTGATCTAGTTATCTAGTAAACATAACCATTCTTACTAAAATTAAATAAATTGAGATTAATATAAGAGAGTATGGATTCATGTGAGTAATGTGCCTAACCAAATTTTGTACACCTATTAAGGTCCACTGAGTGAAAAATTGAAGTCATTCAATTAATTTGGTTAATATAAGAACATATAGAAAAATGCTGGCAATTTTTTTTTAAAATTACCAATAGTGCAGTTAGAGGATTAGGTGTCCCTGAATGGACAAAAGTCAAATGGAGCATCATCTAAGTAGCATATATTTTATGTGTCAGGAATCTATTAACCTAGAATGCCTAGATTACACAACACACCCAGATGTACACACATAATACTGGAATTTTCCCTGTAGTAATTAAAAGAAAAAATGAGTGGACCTATTTTAAAAGTTGTTTCGTTGGGGTGGCAAGGTTCATTCTGATTCTTTTCTTCTGTTTTTATTAAAAACAGACTTTGCACACCTATATTTATAAATGCTTGGCTTCATGTCTCCTTGAGAGAGTCATGCTCATCAAGGTTGTATTTTTATGTAAAGGTCTTTCTCGTAGGTGGTCAAAAAGCTGAAAGCTCATAGTCATAATTCCCAGAAATACTATTTCGGGTAAGAACAACAATAACAACAAAATAAGAATTCCCTTTCCTTTCAGCAGTTGTCAATTTCCCTTTTAAAAAAATAATTTCCGTATTTCTTCATATCAGAAAAGTAATGTATTTTAGACGAGATGTTATCCAAGTTAAATACCAATGAGGGTCACTGGTTTGAATATATCATTTTCAAAATGTTCCTTTTGAACTTGGAACTCAAAACCATGAAAGGAAGACAAAAGCTGGTCCAGTAACCCAAAGATTGGTTTCTGCCAACTCCAGAATGAAGATCACAAAACCAGATACAGATAGATGACAATGTAGGTGGTTTGAGAACATCTTGAGCACTTGTCAAACTATCTTATATCCCCCAGAGAACTTGCTGTTCTCCTCATTATCCTACTGGCTCACCTCATATGTTACATTCTCTTTATAACCACACAACCTATTGTTTCCATCTCTGACAATGATTTTTCTCTAATGTTCTGAGCCCTTGAGCATGCTAAAGTTTTTAATTTAAAAAAAAGTAATTAGCAGCAGAGAACATTCCAAATCATATAAAGAATTTGACAGGACCTCACTTAATTTTTGAGAAACAATTAACATGTCAAAGGAGGAAGTGAGAGCAAGGTTTTTTTGGGGGGGTTGGTCATAAATCTGTTTACATAATTACCAACTAAGGAAGAAGTCATAAACATCTAATAAAGATAACTGAACCCAGTTCAGTCTTTGTCCAAAAAAATAATCCCCAACAACATAACAATTTTTAGTAAAATCTCATTCTATCCACATGCACAAATGCTCAAAAACCCCACACAATGTAAAGGACTCTTTCTACAAGTTCAGTAGGAACTTTAGGAAAAGCAAGAATGCTTGAAAGTACCAAGTGATAACATCCTGTAGGAGAAGTTCACATCTGTTTATGGGAGTTCCTATAATAATATGAAAGGGGACTATGGAAAATATGCCAGGTAATGAAGAAATACTGAAGCTAATTTGAGACAGATTTCCAGGGCATTTGGACCTAACCAACTTTTCTTTTTGCCTGTCCCCTGGAAGATGTATTTGCAAAATATAGGTGCTTGCTATTGATTAGAGAAATGAAAAATAAAACAATTCTGAGGTAGCATTTCACACCTATCAGATTAGCTAATATGACAGAAAAGGAAACTGATATATTTTGGAGGGGATATGGGAAAATTAAGACATTATGAACTGTTGGTGGAGTTGAGAACTTATGTGATCATTCTGGAGAGTAATTTTGTAACTATGTCCAAAGGGCAATCAAACTGTGGATACCCTTTGTTTCAACAATACTACTACTAGATCTATATCCCAAAGACATTTTTTTTTTTGCTTTTTGGAGGGCAATTGGGGTTAAGTAACTTGCCCAAGGTCACACGGCTAGGTTTTTGTTTGTGTGTGCATTAAGTGTTTGAGGCCGGATCCGAACTCAGGTCCTTCTGAATCCAGGGCCGACGCCCTACTCACTGTGCCACCTAGCCGCCCCAGCAAAGACATTTTTTAAAAGGGAAATTTGTACAAAATATTTGTAGCAGCTCTTTTCCTGGTGACAAAGAATTGGAAATTGAGGGGATGCCCATCAATTGGGGAATGACTGAATAAGTTGTGGTATATGGTTGTAATGGAATACTATTATGCTATAAGAAATGATGAACAGATTGACTTCAGAAAAACCTGGAAAGACATATGAACTGATGCTAAGTGATGTGAGCAGAACCAGGACAACATTGTACAAGTAACAGCAATATTATACAATGATTAAAACTGTGAATGACTTAGCTATTTTTCAACAAAACAGCGATCTAAGACAATTCCAAAGGATTCATGATGAAAAATGCTATCCACACAGAGAAAGAACTGATGGAATATAAATGAAGATCGAAACATACTATTCTTCATAATTTCTTCCTTTGATCTGTTTCTTCATTTCTGACATGGTTAATAAGGAAATACATTTTACATGTTTGCACATATATAATATATATCAAATTGCTTTACCATCTTAGGGATAGCGAAGTTAAGGGAAGGAAAGAGAAAATTTGGAAATTTTAAAAAAATTTAATGAATTTTAAAATTTTCTTTACATAAAATTGGGAAAAATAAAATATTACCTTTAAAAAGCAACCGCAACAAAGCCTAAGTGCCTGGATCTTTATACATAGTGACCCTTGCAAAATTATATTGAAACTGTAGTCAGATGACCTAGCGTTGAATATAGGCTTTCTACCACTTTCTACATGTAAGACCTTAGTCAAGTCACATCCCCTTTGTAGGCCTGCCTCATTTTCACTATTTGAAAATGGGGAGAGTTAGATTAGATGATCTCCAAGGTCTCTTTCAGCTTTAATCTATGACCCCTGAACCTAAGAGATTTTTGGCCACCAATTTATGATAATAGTAGAAATTAGGTAAAGGGGAATTAGCTGGAGGTAATGACCCCAGTAGGCCTAGGGCTAAAATCCACAATCTCTTCAGTACAATGAATTTGAGGTACAAAAGCAGTCCTGGTTTCTAAGAACAGTGTGCATAGATGAATAAATAATATAAATCTGAAAAATTTTAGGAGCCATTAAATTTTACAGTCTTGAATGCTAAGTACAGATATTTTTACTTCCCTCAGAGGGTCATGATGAGCCACTAAAGTTCCTAAGCAGTCATAGGACCAGATCTCTGACAGTGGTATCAGAGATAATTTGGTGATGGGAGAGTGTTCAAGTAACAATAATTACTAGGAAGCTATTGAAATAGTATAGATGGTTTGAAACAAGGATCCACATAAGAATGCTGTCAGTTTTGATAAAAAGGAGAGAATGGACCCAGAAGGGGCCTCAGATGTCATGCCAACCTTCTCATATTGTAGGTGAGGAAACAAGGACAGGGATATTGAGTAACTTCTTTAAGATCCCATAGGAACTAAATATCAGATACTGTAGCAATGCAGGAATAGAATCAATGAATTTGTTTGCTGATTCTCTCCCTCACCCCCCACCCCGTCTCTCTCTCTCTCACTCTCTCTCTCTCTCTCTCCCTCTCTCTCTCTCTCTCTCTCTCTCTCTGTCTCTCTGTCTCTGTCTCTCTCTTTCCCTCTCCCTCTCTCTCTGTCTCTGTCTCTCTGTCTCTGTCTCCCTCTCTCCCTCTCTCTCTCTGTCTCTCTCTCAGTCTCTTTGTCTCTCTCTCTGTCTGTCTCTGTCTCTGTCTCTCTCTCCCTCTCTCTCTGTCTCTCTCTGTGTATACATGCATATATACATACAAAAGAAATAATGTTTGTAAAGATCTTAGCATAGTGCCTGGCACACAGTAGGCACTTTGTAAATATTTGTTTGCTTCCTTGTGGAAAGTAGGATAGTAAATTATTTAAGGAAGAAGAGAATGCTTGCTTTGCCATAGTGAATACTGAGTTAAGATTAAATAATATAAATTTGTAGTGGACCCAATTATCATAGCATGTAATAGGAGTAAAGAACTTTAATAGTAGGAGTTCTGTAATGTTTGAGTTTTGCAAAGCATAATCAACAATAGGACAAAGGATCTGTGAATCAAGACTAGTGTAGAACTGAGCTGGTTCACCAACAGTTTGAGATGCAGGAGGAAAGAGATTATAGCCACTACAAGGGTGATAGATTAGGGAAGAACTGAAGAGTAGAGGGAATGGAGGCCCCAGGGAGAATAAAAAAGGGGTTAGGTATCTTAAAATGTAAAGGAAGATGGAATGATAAAATATTATTTGGGGGGAAGGGGGGTCAATATATAATAACTAACTTAGTTGCTGTAAAACTTAATATAGGAGAAATTGTTTGGTGATGGTGGTAGAGAGAGAATCTGGAAGTGGTAATGGGGATCAAAATGTACTCTGAGTCCTCTTCCATAAGGGAGGAAGGTAGGAATATGAGAGAAAAGAGGTAATCTATTCTGGAAAGGTATGAGGATAGCAATGTCCTTGGGAGGGAGCTAGAGTTCATTGAGGGTCAATGAAAGAAGTGAGAAAGGTCGAGCTTTAAGGTGAAGGGAAATGTGTTCACTATGGAATAGACATTCCAAAAGTCACAGTAGAATGGGGAGCAGACATGGACTGGAAGAATGAGGGTGGTTTGTGGAACAATAACTGTAGTTCAGAGTTGTTAGAATGAGGCTAAGGAGTGTGAAAAAAAAAAGGCACCCTACCAAATTCCTTCTATAATACAGATATAGTCTTGGTACATAAACAAGAGTGACTTAAAACAGAAAAAAAGAAAACTACAAACTAATATCATTAATGAACATTGATGCTAAAATTTTATTTAAAATTTTATCAATGAGGCTAAAATAATAATATCACTAAGATCATATATATATATATATATATAATATTTATGCATATATATACTATGACCAAGTATGATTTATACCAAGAGTGTAGAGTTGGTTTAATATTAGGAAAATTATGAGTTTAACCATATTAATAACAAAATGCACAAAAAATCATATGATTATATCAATAAATGCAGAAAAACGTTTAGACAAAACTAATTGTTACTTTAAAAACACTAAAAACCATAGAAATAAATATTCCCTCTTTAAAATAACTAAAACCAAGATCTAACATTATGGTAATCAAGTTTAGATACACTATAGAAACATATATTTAGCACCCTAATATTCAGTGAATAGAAAGACCCATTGAATATAAAGATAGGAACTCACTATTTGACCAAAACTTCTAGAAAAAATTAATAATAAAATGGTACAAGCTAAATTTAAGCCAGTACTTCACACTTTATACAAATGTAAGCTACAAGTAAATACCTGACCTAGACATTGTAAACAAATTATAGAAATTAGAAAAAATTACCTATCAAATGTTTGGATAGAAAAAAGTTCATAATCAAGCAAGGGATAGAGGAAAGAATAACAGAAGATAAAATAGTTTTGATTACATATAATTAAAAAGATTTTATACAAACAAATCCAATGAAGTTAAGATTAAAAATGAAATGATTACCTAGGAAAAATCACTACAAGTTTTTCTAATAAAAGTTTCATTTCCAAGATATATAAGGAACTGTTTCAAATGTACAAGTATAGGAGTCATTCCCCAATTGATAAATGATCTAAGAATATGAATAGAGAATTCTCAAGGTTAAAAACCCAGGCTCTCTATAGCTGTATGAAAAAAAAAATTCTCCAAATAAATTCTAATTATAGAAATGCAAATTAAAGTAATTTTGAGATTCCACTTCATAACTATCAGATTAGTAAAGATAATAAAAAATGAAAATGATAAATTTTGGAGGAGAAATATGGGAACTATGGAAACTGATGCATTGTTGACCAAGTGATGAGTAGACATAATCATCCAGAAAGCAATTTGAAATTACTTACAAAAGTAATTATTAGACAATTTTGATCCAACTTTAAGATTGTTAGGTGGTAAAAAAAAAAAAATCAAGGGCATAAGAAAAGGAGGTATGTGTACAAAAATCCTTATAGCAGTTCTTTTTGTGATGGCGAAAAAAAATGAAACTAAAGCAATGCCCATCAGTTGAGGAATATCTGAACATGTTGCAGCATGTAAATCTGATAGAATACTATTGTGCTGTAAGAAATGAGGAAGTAAGTGATTTCAAAGAGACATGACAGTTGGGCAGATGCAGAACCAGGAGAACAATTGATATTATAACATCAATGTTATAAAAACAAACAGTTTTGAGGATTTCTATAAACTGATGAAGAATGAAGTTAGAACTGAGGGAACAGTTTATATAGTAACAACACTGTAAAGACAAACAATTTGGAAAGTTGTAAGAACTATGATCAATAGAAGGACCATTCATGATTCCAGAAGACCAATGATAAAACATACTTCCCAATGCCTAAAAGAGAGGTGATAGATTTAGGATGTAGAATGAGGTATATACATATCTGTGTGGATATATCGTAATTTCATTGAAAGAATTCTCTATACTTGACTATATATACTTGTGTATATATTTTTTATTAAACAAATGCTTTATTAACTTCTGTTTTACATCATTCATTTCCACCAGATTTTGAGTTACAATTTTTCCCCCTGTTTTTCCCCTACCCACCATCCCAGAATAGCAGTCCCACAAGATATCGATTCCTCCAATCTGCTCTCTCCCATATCTTCTCCCATACCCCCTTCGACTTTTCCATTAGAGCAAGGTGAATCTCTGTGCCCCAATGCCTGCACATCTTAGCTTCCAATTACAAGCAAAAGAGTATTAATAATAATATTTATATATATTTGGAACATTTAATTTTAAGACCTCGAATTTCAGATCCATTCCCTTCCTCCCTTGTCACCCATTCCCTCTGGCAAGATAAGTATTTCAGTATATGTTGTACATGTCTAGCTATGCAAAACATTACCATAGTAGATATATTGTAAAAGGCTGCTTATAATTCCCTCCCACCCATCCCACCCCCCACCTGATCCATTCCCTACTTGATCCTGTCCCTCTTCTATAGTGGGTACTTCCAACCTCCCCTCCGCCCAAGAATGCCCTCCCATCCATCATCCCTCCTCTTGTCCCCCTTCCCCCTATTCTGCTGCAGGGTGAGATATCCCATTTAGTATGTATGTCATTCTCTCCCTGAACCAAATTCAATGAGAATGTGGTTTTGCCTTTTTGCCTTCCTATTCTTCCCCTCCCCTGCAGCCACTTCTCTTTACTTCTTCTACATGAGATAGTTTACCCTACCCTGTCTCTCCCCATCTCCTCTTGCCACATAATTTCACCCCTTAAGTATCATACCTTCCCAACAAATTCAACCTGTGCCCTCTATCCATGTATAACTGTAAACATATATATATATATATATATATATATATATATATATATATATATATATATATATATATATATATATATATATATATACCCATTCACATATGTATTCAAATGACCATACACCCTTCTTCTATTATTTTCATACTGAGAGGGGTTTCATCAGTCACAGTTATTGTTTTTCCATGTAGGAATGTAAATAGGTCAACTTTGATAAGTTCCTTTTGATTTCTATTCCCTGATTACCTTCTCAGGCATCTCTTGCTTCTTGTGTCTGGATGTCAAATTTTCTATTCAATTCTGTTTTTTTCCTCAAGAATGCTTGAAAGTCCTCTATTCCACTGAATGACCATATTTTCCCCCTGAAACAAAATACTCAGTTTTGCTGGGTAGGTGACCCTTGGGTTCATTCCCAGCTCTTTTGCCCTCTGGAATATCATATTCCATGCCCCTCTATCCCTCAGTGTAGAAGCTGCCAGGTCCTGGGCTATTCTGATTGTGTTTCCACAATATTGAAATTGTTTCTTCCTGGCTTCTTGTAGTATTTTCTCCTTGATCTGGGGATTCTGGAACCTGGATATAATATTCCTGGGAGTTTTCTTTTTGGGATCTTTTTCAGGAGGTGATCTGTGGATTCTTTCAACCTCTATTTTGTCCTCTGGATCTAAAACATTAGGGCAATTTTCCTTGAGAATTTCTTGAAGGGTGATTTCTAGGTTCTTTCTTTGATCATGGCTTTCAGGTAGTCCAATAATTTTTAAATTGTCTCTCCTGGATCTATTTTTCAGGTCAGTGGTTTTTCCCATGAGATATTTCACGTTGCCTTCTAATCTTTCGTTTGTTTGGATCTGCTTAACAGCATCTTGATTTCTCATAAAGTCATTAGCTTCCATTTGCTCCAGTCTAACTGTGAAGGAATGAATCTCCTCAGTGAACTTTTGAGATTCTTTTTCCATCTGGCAAATTTGACTTTTTAAGGCATTCTTCTCCTCATTGCCCTTTTGGGCCTCCTTTGCCATTTGAGTTAGTCTACTTTTTAAGGTGTTGTTTTCCTCAGTCAGGCTGTTGACCCTCATTTCATACTTTTCCTGCATCCCTCTCATTTCTCTTCCCAATTTTTCCTCCACTTCTCTTATTTGATTTTTAAAGTCCTTCTTAAGGTCCTCTATGGCCTGCAACCCGCTCATATTTTCCTTTGTGGCTTTTGGAGCAGGACTTCTGACCTCACAGTCCTCCTCCCGTTCTATGCTTTGATCCTCTTTGTCCCCAAAATAGGAGTCTAATGTTGCATTTTTCTGTTTAATTTGTTTCCTTTGCCTTGGCATGTTGCCAATTAATTACTTGACTTTTGGGCTTGTTGCCACAGTATGACTCTGCCACCAGACAGGGGAGCTTTCATCCTGAACATGTGGAGGGACAACTTCCATTTCTGGCAAGCTGGATATCCACCCCCACGACCTCCCCCCCAGACCACAATCCAGATCCAGGGAGGTTAAAGCAAGAGCAATTACCCCCCCAAGACTGATCGCTGGATCTCCCTACAGTTCACAGGCCATGAGCTGGAGCTGCCACTGAAAACTGCAAAATGGCGTGTCTCCTCAGCGGCTTCTAGTCCCCAGAGGAGGAAGCCAACGCATTCCCCAAATATTGGTCCCAAAGTCCATAGGGCACTAACCTCTCACTTTGTCTTAGGCATGTCTGTGTTGATACTTCTGGAATTGCCACAGCAGCTGGTGTTCTGGGGTCCCTCCAGCTGGCTGCTGGCCCAGCTGCTGCGGCTCAGGCAGACCTGGGCTCGGCTCTCTGTGCTGCGCTGCTGGTTCCCAGAGCGCTGTGCTGGTCCTTCTTGCAGGGCTGCTGGGCTGTCCTCAGTGGGAGGTTAGCTTCTCTGTGTCGTTCTGTGGGTGCTGGGGCTCCAGAAGTTGTTCAGAGTCCCTTTTTACATAGTTAGGAAGTTGTGTGGGGCAGAGCACCTTGGAAGTGCTGTTTCTACTCCACCATCTTGGCTCTGCCCCGACTGTGTATATTTTTTAAAAAATAATTTGTTTTTCCTTTTTTTCTTCAGCGAAGTGGGAAGTAGAAGGGAAAGAAAAATTTCCATCAATTAAAAAAATTTTAATAGAGAGGTGAGGGATGCTAAAGTCCTAGAATACTGCATACATTTTCAGATTAGTTACAGGATTGTTAGTTTTATCTCATTGTTTTATTTTATAATGAGAGACCTCTCACAGGGTGAAGTAATTTGTAAATGTTTGTAATGTAATAACAAAGCACATAAATAAAACGTTTTTAAAATAACTGCTATGTAGTCAGTTCAAGAAGAGCACCAATGGTTGGAGAGAGATCTATTAAAGGAGGTATTAATTTAGACTGTATGAGGGGTGTGTTTCAACCTGATAGCAATTAGTGATTCCTTGTCCTTTGAGGCCACAGGAAGCCTACTACCTTCAAGCATTTGAGAGAAGGTCGAGGCAGGGAAGTCTGGTCAGGAGACAACAGTACTTCAGTTGTCCTGCAAAGGGCCTTAAGGGGAATAAGAAATGGAATAGATATTGTCCCTAGAGGATGTCCTAGTGCTGAACATAGTCCTGGGACAGGTCCCACTAAAGTGGGAGGTGAACAGCAAATTCATTTGTGCTGTGCTGTGGTGATCCTGATACAAGTATGTGTGGGGGAGGGCCCCCTAACTCTCCATTATTGGACCCCAAGAGCTAGAGAAAGAAAGAGACCCAATAGTAAACCAATAACTATGTAGACAGTAGATGTTTTATAAAGTTATTGTAAGCCTCCAAAGTGGTATAAAATTATTTTTTGTGTAAGGTATGTGTGGTGGTGCCATACAATATAAAGACAAGACTAGCTTCTGTACGGTGTGGACAGATATCTTATCTGGAGTCTTCCATTGGAGAAGATATCTATAATTTCTCCTTTTTTGGTGAGTGGGAGAAAGTCCTTATAGGTACTTTCATTGCTGCTTTCTTCAATTAAAGTTGAAAAATGGGAAATACAAACATTTGATTAGATAACCAGAGGACTCAAAATGGTTGGAGGATATATGTACTGCTCAGGTATACTAATTTGGGTACATAGCCCATCTCACCATTTGTATTCTTAGAAATATATTTCACTTTCATTACAGATACCAAATACTACATTGTATTGTTTGGAAAATCCCGCTGGGAATTTGCAGTTCAAAACCCACCTTACCCCACACCTCTCTGCATCTTGTCAACACTTCTACAGCCCCACACTGATTCCCTTACACCTTAATATGGTTTCTTATAAAATCACTTTACCTGGTTCAAAGCACTTTTCATCAGACACTTTTAAGCAGAAGCTGGGTGCCAAAGAATGCCTTTATCAGGAATCTGAAATAGCTTTTAACCAGAGGCTTAGTATGGAAAGTGATGTTAACCCTATGTGTTTTCCTCTTAGGTATATCAGCCATTTCTCAAAGTTTCATGTAAAGGAATACCCTTAAGACCCAAATGAAACTGATAAGTGTATTCAGACTAGCTATATTAATATATTACAATGTAATATTAGAAATTATTGAGTAGTTTTAATTCAAAAACAAATATGCCCTTTTATCATTGTGTTAAAAAAAAACCAGTAATAAAATAAAATCTTTTCCTATTTTGGATGTCAATGGACCTCTGTTGTCTGGCAGAGAAAATACAAATTTCTCCCAAGGGCATTGCTCAAAACCAAAGTAGTTCACAGTTTATACTCAAACAAAAACAAATTGTTGGACTAAGATCCAGTATTGAATGGTATTTCTGAAATTTGATTTTATTTAATTAAACTGCAGAATGAATTGAAATGGCAATCTGACATACTAGAATGTACATGGTATTTGGAGTCAAAGGAACTGAACTGGAATCCTGTCACTGACTATGTAGCCTTGGGCAAGGCATTTAGCACTTCATTTCGCTTGTCTCTATGTGAAGAGTGTTCTGGGCTTGTCTTGAGTCAGGGTAGTCTGGTTTACATTTGGCACTGGGACTTAATGGGATGCTATTAGGTAATCTAACATTTAACAAAAGAAGGTTTACTTAACAACAAGAGGAAAAGGATATTCAGCCAGGTAGAGCAGCGATTCAGTTTGTCATAGTTACCTAGCCTCTACATTTGCGAAAATGGACCAAAGTGGTTAGAAATTTGCGTCAATCCTGAAGTGCTGCTGACTCATCAAATGCTGGGCTTTTCTATGTAGATGGCCTATGAAGCTATATTGATGGTTGTGAGTCATAATTCTTGAGACCAATTAAGTCTCAAGGATTATATCATTATCTGTTGGAGAAAAACTGGATATTTAAAAGGCAAGGAGTTTAATAGATATTTCTCTGATCACAAAAGATTTAGAATAAATGATTTCTCTAATGCCTTTTAGTTCTAACTCTGTGGTGCTAAATATTTTAAATTGAACCAATATTTAAACTGTGATATAATCAATAATAGTCACTCATATTTATTTAGTGCTTTTATCAAAATAGTATGAGTTAAGCAATTCAAGTATTGTGATTCCCATTTTACTGATGAGTAAAACATTCTCAGAGAGATTACATCACTTTTCCTTCCTCTGATGTATTAATAGAATAAACCTATATTTCAAACTCAAGTCCTCTGACACAAAGTTCAGTGGAGTTTTTTCATTATATTTATCTGCTGTAATGTTAATGGGATATCAGATCTTCCCTGCCCATAAATAAGCCTCATGTGAAGCCCATTAAGGGAAGCTTGCTTAGGGGAGGCTTGTTTGTAGGAAGGCTTTCACACCTTTTGTTAATTTCTAATTAGGCACTGAGTCATGAGGATTGTGATGTCCTCTGGCTCTAAAAAGGGTGTGTGTGTGTGTGTGTGTGTGTGTGTGTGTGTGTGTGTGTGTGTGTGTGTGTGTGTGTATGTGTGTGTGTGTCTACACACACACTTCTACATATATGCACATACACACACTACATATATATGTGTGTGTGTATATATATATATATATATATATATATATATATATATATATATATATATCTGTATATACACTCTGAGGTTAGCATTTTGCTTTAGGGGTCACTCATTGGAAGAGTGGCCTTCTGATTTGACCAGATGAAGCTCTGGGTAGCTATTAAGGAGCCCTCTGACTTCTCTCTCTGTTAACTTTGTATGTGTTACCTTGATCAGATAGTTGGATTTGTCTGTTTATATGTGCTAATTTCTCAGACAGTTAGGAGCCCTATCTGTCGGTCTTTATTTTTCTGCTTTTCTCTCGAGTTCAGGGTGCTGACTTTTCCCCTGAACTAATGAATGTAATTTAAAAGATTGCTGACCCCTTGAACAGCTATCTTTCCTAGCAAAGCAGATCTAAGAACCTGGGCTAGCAGCCACCCTTGGTATGCCGCTGTGGTTGCCACTATATCTGTCACTTGTTGTAGGAAGGAGGACTCTACAAGCCAGAAACTCTTAGTTCAGGTTCAATGTTAGTGTTTCACTGAGTATTTAACAAAAGGCATTTTGTTTAATGACCCAGTCACTAAACATTAAACAAAAGAAATTTACTTTGACCTAACCCAGCAAGGATAGGCAAAAAGGATATAGTGACACTTTCTTTGGGCATGTCTCACTTATCTCTATTTAGAAATGTTTCTGGTCAGTCAATTAGCTGGGACTTTTTATGCCGCAGATAAGGAAGTTGCATCCGGGAAGCTAGAGCTAAGCAGGTGGCATGGTGGGGGTGGAGGTGGTAAGGAAGCCATGTCAAAGAAGCTTTTATCAGGAAACTGCCTTCCTACCACATTCCAGTCCTTGGTGGTAAGGTCCTAATGATTTTCTAGAGGGCCTTCCACTATTTAAATGATTAGACAGGACTCCTATTACAGGTATTTAAGGGCAGAGGGTGGAGAAAACTGAGCGGGGGGACAAAAAAATGTGGAAGAATAAAAAACCCAGAAATTCTTCCCAAAGGAAGATTCCAAAAGAAAGGAACCCTTCCAGTTGAGGAGGAGCTGAGTTATTTTGCCAGGGTATATGAAGCACTCCAAAAAGGAACAAGAAACTTAAGGCTAAGGCAACTCTGTGCCAGGGAAGGAATAAGGAATGATTAGAGAGAATTAGCCAAAATTATGTCCCCAAACAGTCCATTATTATCAATACCTACCTCACATGCCTGTTATGAGGATCAAATGAGGTATTTTTTTAAAGTGCTTAGCACATACATGGTACATAACAAGTGCTATATAAATGCTAGTTATTATAATAATTACTACTATTATTATTTTTATTATTATTATTCCTAAAGATTAGATACAAGAAACCACTGAACAAGGGAATCTTTCTCTTTTCCAGGGTAACATCAATTTGTCTTGGACATAGATTCTGAAAGGTTAAACAACTGACATGGGTAGTCAAATGGAGAATAAAGCAACTGTTCATCAGTATGGTCAACACTCTTACCCTAAGATAGTAGAGTTCCATTTTGCCATTTGGAGAGATTAAGGGCCACCAGGATTAGAAACAGCTTTTTTTTGTCCTTAGTGAGGGGGATCATATGGTCCTATGCCCAGCATAACATAAAATCACCACCCAAATGTTGAGATTGATACTGGATCCACCCCTCAACCTCTGTTCTTCTTGTAACAGCTTCAAACTAACTTTTTAGCATATGTCTCTGATAGATGCCAGAATGCCCTATAAACAACCGTATGCACTGTGAGATGTCAAGAAACTTCCTCCATTTTTATTTACCCCAAAGGTGAAAGGCTTTGATTGTCCAGTCTTTTGATCTCCCAGTACCAGACTACTTGGCTATACCATGGCCACTTGACCAGAAGATAATACAGATGAAGAACTTCTCTGCCAACCCTTCAAGGCTCTCTTGCATGCCATCCATGCATCCTAGAACTCAAACATCTTTAAGGACTTGTCAATATTCCTGCTCCCTAGAATAGATCTCCTATCACCAGATTAGTGGCTATTGAAATTTGGTTGTATATGCCTCTCTTGTGGCAGCTAGAACCATAAAATAACCAAGAAAAATGGCATTCCTGAGGTACAAGGTCTTTATAAGATGGAGCCCACTACACAAGTGAAGGAACCAGGTTTTCCAGGTTTCTGGAGTGGAGGCCTCAGTCTCTGTCAACAAACTACCCTTTTGTGAAGAGCACTAACACTGAAAGAACCCGGGCAAGAATGATTTCTAAACTACAATTAAAATTAAAACTACATTTAGCAATAAATAATAATTATTAAATTACATTTAGTGATAAAAGTCTTCTATGTTCTACCCATCTTATCATATGGATCATATTACATCATCCAATCCATAATAGGCAACTTTGGACAAAGGGTGATTGTATGGTGCTGTTATCTTTTCCAGAGCAATTAGGGTCCAGTAAGAGATAAGCAACTACTTTTCTTTTCTTTTTTTTTTTTGGAGGGGGGAAGGCAGGGCAATTGGGATTAAGTGACTTGCCCAAGGTCATACGGCTAGTAAGTACGTCAAGTGTCAGAAGCTGGACTTGAACTTAGGTCCTCCTGACTCCAGGGCTGGTGCTCTATTTACTGCACCACCTAGCTGCCCCTAAGCAACTACTTTTCAAAGGTAAGTGACTAATCTGGGGAGTTTGGAGCTCTAGGTGCTTACCAGTAGCTTATTTTGGCCATCACTTGGTGCCTACCAAAGACTCTACCCAGATTGGTCCTAAGACTTCCAGAAACATGAACCTTGAAATGTCACAAGGGCCCAAGGGACTCCTGGACAGCCCACTTTACATCTTTCAGTGCTGAGCCTATTCTAGGTTCCATTTATAAGACTTGTGGATGACCCACCTAATGGGGGCCATGAGTATATACAGGTGGGGAATGTATGTTTTCCAAAATTCAGAGTCTCTGGGCCTCCTTTTAGGTCATGGGGAAGGTATTGACAGTAGCTTATTCTAGACTGCTCCTGGCATCCAGGGGCTTTATATGCCCACTGTTTTCTCTAAAACTTAACTGAACAGGCTAATCCCTGGACCCTGGACTCTTTTCTTGGACCTGGGAAACATATTTGTATAGAGACCTAAATAATAGAGATTAAAAAAGTTTTAGTGAAAAAAAAAAGTTTTAGTGAAAGCAATGAATTAGTGGAATTGATTAACTTACTATGTGAAGCCTCCTTTCCAATATGGGTGACAATGATGGTGTAAATATATGAAATTCACAGATGATGCCAAATAGCATTTTTGCTGTCATTCCATCTTTCACCAGTGTTTGAATTAGAAATTTTGGCGTATTTAAATCTTCTCTTCCTTTTTATGCTCCCTTTCTAGAAGTTCTGACAGCATAAAACAGGCAGCAGTTACGCAGCTACTTTCCCATTTTTCTACTTTAACCTTTAAAGTTAAGTTCCTTGCAAATAATGTCTTTACTCACGAATCACATTGCTTTCAGATTTCCACCCCCACCACTCTTTCAAAACTGTCATCTCTAAGGTCACTGTTTATTTCCTAAGGAGCACCAATGACTTCCTTTCATTCATAATTTTTCTTGACCCATCTGAAGCTTTGGACACTAGTGAACACTTTCTCCTTAGGGATAAACTCTCTTCATTTGACTTTAGAGCCTTCTCCCTCATGAACTAGTATTTCTCTATGTTCTTTGTGAGCTTTTTATCTTCTGGATCCCTTATCATGAGTGTCCTAGAGGGTCCATCTTTAACCCTCTCCAGACCTGCTTCCGTAGCAATTTCAAAATCACAAATTCTCAGGGTTTGAATGGACCTCAGAGATGACCTCTTTCATTTTTTACCTAGACAGAAATATTCTGTTTAGCATCCTAAATAAATGTTCATTGAACATGACTTGAGGGGAACCCATTATGTCCCAAGGAAACTGCTTCTACTTTTGGATAGCTGTAATTGTCAGAAAACACATAGATCCTAAACATGCTTCTCCTCTACTTGAATTCACTGCTCCTAGTTCTTCCCTTTGGAGTTAAGCTGAACAAGTCTAATCCCTATTCTAAATAACAATCCTTCAAATATTTGAAGATAGTAATCATGCCATCTCCCCCCTATCTTTTTTTTTCTCTAAAATAAACATTCCCAATTCCTTCAAACAAATCTTTAAATGGCATGTCCTACCCATCTTTAAAGCCTAACTCAAATGTTACTTGCATTACAAATAGTAGTTGATTTTTTAAATGTTTGCTGTATTTGATTGTTTCATTGTGTTCTATATTGTATAGTATTTTACATACTTTCTTTCATTTGATGCCCATGATAGCCCTGAGATGCATAATTCAGATGTTATTAGCCTCATTTTTAAAATGAAGAAATTAAGGCAGGTAGATTATGTGACTTCCCCAAGGTCATACATGACAAAGCTAGGATCCAAATTCTCCTTTACCAATTTCAGATCAATGCTATTTCTTGACACCACAGCTATTCCTGTAGATTATAACAAACCAAAGAGTTCACTCAGAGGGAGGCAATTCTTTTGGTCACTGGACACTTTAACAACAGCCAAAGTTGAAATGTATGGAATAAGAATGAATCTTATAAGCATTAAGCCATTACTGTGGGCCAGGCACTGTTAGGTGCTTTACAAATATTATATAGTTTGATCCTCACAACAGCTCTGGGGAGAAGATGCTATTATTATCCCTATTTCACAGTTGAGAAAACCAAGGCAGAGAGGGTCTTGCTGATTCCAGATCCAATGCCCTGTCTATTGTGCTACATGGCTGGCTCTGGTTTTATATTACTGTGGATTTTTTTTTTTGAGAAAGGACTTTTGGGGACAGATGCCAAGAACTTGAGCCTTTCTCTAATTCTCCTATAGATAACAAATGCAGATGGAATAAAGATTTGTCTCCTGCCCCCAAGATATAGGAATGGTTAATTCATCTGGACTTAGCTTAAGGAACAACAGAAAAACACCTTCATCCTTCTGTCTGATTTCTGCTTCAATCATCAGAATTTCTCTTTTCTGACTTCTAGATCCATTCTCCAACTCATCTCTACTAAACTATATTCCTCCCCTACTTTTAAACTACTCATTGTCCTTTATGTAACCTTTCCATAGGGCTCTTAACCATGCGTCCTTCACTGAGTGGCATGGAATGATAAGGAATAGGATGTTTTGATTAGTTGATTATCTGTTCAACTGATAGCTATCCTAGCCAAAGACTAATAATTTTCAAAGAATTAGAATGGAGTAAAATACATTTCCTACTAAAATTACACTAAACATAATTGAATTTTTCTTAGATGATTCAAAAGGTACTTCATGATGTTGCAGTGCCTCAGGGTTATCATTCTGAACATCAATTATCATTGTACAATACTGTAGATGTAGAAGATTGGCTGAATTATTCAGTACTTAACCTAAGATGTACTCTAGAAGCTGCTTTGTCAAAAATAAATCTCTGGTATCTGTTTGTTTATTATTTATCTCTTTCTCATAAAAGTAGAGTGCAGGAAAAGTTCTAATTATTTGAACTTTCTGGTAGTTTGGATTCCAAATAAACTTTACTAAATATACACTTGGGTGGCTGCTACATGTGTGTGTGTGTCTGTGTCTATATGTGTGTATGCACACATATACACATGCATACACATACATATGCACATATATACACATAGACACACATACATATATAAAACATGCATTTGTTTACTTATTACATTTCTTGCTTACTTTAACATTAATCCTAACAACCATATAAAAGTTTATATTATCTTAAGCCAAATAGTATATGTAGTATAGGAGGCTCTTTATACTCAGGGTCTACAGGGCTAGAGGAAGATGCACCTACACATAATAAAATGGGAAAGAGAACAGCCTCTTGAGGAAGCTGTAGTTTTTTTTATTTATTTATTTATTTATTAATTTATTAGTTTAGTTTCAGTTAACAAGATTCAATTCCATAGTTCCTTGATTTTCAAATTTCCTTTACTTCCCTCCCCCTCCCCTCACAACAGCATATAGTACAGTATAGGGTCTGCAAATGCATTCATATTAGACATTATTCCAATTACAAAGGCATATTGTACTAGGTGGGATGAAAGATGGTGAGGAAGAAATAAAACCAAACAATGAAAAGAACAAGATCATTTAGTTTGCTTCCATCAGAATTCAGGCTCAGTTCTTTCTAGTTATTTCTCTGGATGGCGCATTTATCACTTTCTTGAGTCTTTCGTGATTAACTTATATCACTGCATTGCTGAAAAGAGTCCACTCTGTCATAGTTGGATGGTATGTCTGTGATTGTATACAAATTTCTTCTGATTCTACTCTTCTTGCTCAGCATCAGTTTGTATAAGTCTCCCCAGGTAATTATGAAATCCGTCACCTCCTCGTTTCTTATAGCACAATAATATTCCATTACATTCATATACCACAACTTGTTTAGCCATTCCCCAATTGATGGGCACCCCTTTAGTTTCCAATTCTTTGCAACCACAAAAAGGGCTGCTAAAATATTTTTGTATATATGGGTCTTCCTCCCACTTCTATGATCTCTTTGGGATATAATCCTAGAAGTGGTATTGTTGGGTCAAAGGGTATGAAATTATTTATAATCCTTTGGGCATAATTCCAGATTGCTCTCCAGAATGGTTGGATAAGTTCACAACTCCACCAGCAATGTATTAGTGTTCCAATTTGTTCACATCCTCTCCAGCATTTGTCACTTTCTTGTTTTGTCATCTTAGCCAATGTGACTGGAGAGATGTGGTATCTCAGAGTTGTTTTGATTTGCATTTCTCTAATTAATAGTGATTTAGAGCATTTCTTCATATGCTTATAGATATCTTTAATTTCTTTCTCTGAAAACTTCCTGTTCATATCCTTTGACCATTTATCAATTGGGGAATGACTTGTATTCATATAGATTTGACTCAATTCTCTACAAATTTTAGAAATGAGTCCTTCATCAGAGACACAAGTTGTAAAAATTCTTTCCCAATTTCCCACCTCCCTCTTGATCTTGGTTACATTGGCTTTGTTTGTGCAGAAGCTTTTCAATTTAATGTAATCAAAATTATCTATTTTGCATTTTATAATGCTCTCTAATTCTTGTTTGGTCCTAAAATCTTCCCCTCTCCACAAATCCGTCAGGTAAACTATTCCTTGCTTTCCCAAATTGCTTACAGTATCATCCTTTACACCTAGATCATGCACCCATTTAGACTTGATTTTGGTATATGGTGTTAGATAGTGATCTATGCCCACTTTCTGCCATACTGTATTCCAGTTTCCCCAGCAGTTTTTGTCAAATAGTGCATTCTTATCCCAAAAACTGGGGTCTTTGGGTTTATCAAACAATAAATTACTATATTCATTAACTGCTGGGTCTCCTGTGCCTAATCTATTCCATTGATCCACTACTCTACACCTCTGCCAGTACCAAGCAGTTTTGATGATTGCTTCTGTATAATACAGATTAAGATTTGGCATAGCTAGTCCACCTTCCCTAGCATTTCTTTTCATCAATTCCCTTGATATTCTAGACTGTTTGTTTTTCCAAATAAATTTTGTTATTATTTTGTGTAACTCTACAAAGTAGTTTTTTGGTAAATTGATTGGTATAGCACTAAATATATAGTTTAGTTTGGGTAAAATCGTCATTTTTATTATATTAGCTCGACCCAGCCACGAGCAATTGATATTTTTCCAACTATTTAGATCTGCTTTTATTTGTGTGAGAAGTGTTTTGTAGTTGTGATCATATAGATTCTGGGTTTGTTTTGGCAAGTAGATTCCCAAATACTTTATAATGTCTACAGTGACTTTAAATGGGATTTCTCTTTCTATCTCTTGCTGTTGAGTTTTATTAGAGATGTAAAGGAATACTGAGGATTTATGTGGATTTATTTTATATCCTGCAACTTTGCCAAATTTATTTATTGTCTCAAGTAGTTTTTTACTTGATTCTCTAGGATTCTCTAAGTATATCATTATATCATCTGCAAAGAGTGACAGCTTGGTCACTTCTTTGCCTAATTTGATTCCTTTGATTTCTTTTTCTTCTCTAATTGCTACTGCTAGTGTTTCTAGTACCAGATTGAATAAGAGGGTGATAGTGGACACCCTTGTTTCACTCCTGATCTTATTGGAAAGGCTTCTAGTTTATCCCCATTGCATATAATACTTGCTGATGGTTTTAAATAGATGCTAGCAACTATTTTAAGGAAGGCTCCATTTATTCCTATACTTTCTAGTGTTTTTAATAGGAATGGATGTTGTACTGTTAAAAGCCTTTTCTGCATCTATTGAGATGATCATGTGGTTTCTGCTAGTTTTATTGTTGATGTGCTCAATTATACTGATGGTTTTCCTAATATTAAACCATCCTTGCATTCCTGGAATGAATCCTACCCGATCAGAGTGTATTATTTTTGTGATAAGTTGTTGGAGTCTTTTGGCTAATATTTTATTTAGAATTTTTGCATCTAAATTCATGAGGGAAATTGGTCTATAATTTTCTTTCTCTGTTTTATCTCTTCCCGATTTAGGAATCAGTACCATATTTGTGTCATAGAAAGAGTTTGGTAGGACTCCTTCTTCACTAATTTTCCCAAATAGTTTGTAAAGTATTGGAATCAATTGTTCTTTAAATGTTTGATAGAATTCACTAGTAAACCCATCTGGCCCTGGAGATTTTTCCTAGGGAGTTCATTGATGGCTTGTTTGATTTCTTTTTCTGAGATGGGGTTATTTAGGTAATTCACTTCCTCTTCAGTTAATCTGGGCAACTTGTGATTTTGTAAATATTCATCCATTTCACTAAGATTGTCATATTTATGTGCATACAATTGGGAAAAATAATTCCTCATTATTTTTTTGATTTCCTTTTCATTAGAGGTAGATTCACCCTTTTTATTTTTGATACTCATAATTTGGTTTTCTTCTTCCTTTTTTTTATCATATTGACTAAGAGTCTATCAATTTTGTTGATTTTTTCATAAAACCAGCTCTTAGTTTTATTTATTAATTCAATAGTTTTCTTAATTTCAATTTTATTAATCTCTCCCTTGGTTTTCAATATTTCTAATTTAGTACTGAATTGGGGATTTTCAATTTGTTCTTTTTCTAGCTTTTACAATTGCATGTCCAATTCATTGACCTCCCTTCTCCCTGCTTTAATTAAGTATACACTCAGGGATATAAAACTTCCCCTGAGAACTGCCTTTAGTGCATCCCACAAATTTTGGTATGTTTCTCATTATTATCATTCTCTTGAATGAAATTATTGTTTCTATAATTTCTTGTTTGACCCACCAATTTTTTAGGATTAAATTGTTTAATTTCCAATTAGTTTTTAATCTATCTTTCCATGGCCCTTTATTGCATATAATTTTTATTGCATCATGATCTGAGAATGATGCATTTAATCCTTCTGCCTTTCTGCACTGGATTGTGAGGTTTTTATGCCCTAGTACATGGTCTATTTTTGGGTATGTACCATGCACTGCTGAAAAGAAAGTAAATTCCTTTTTATCCCCATTCAGTTTTCTCCAGAGATCCATCATATCTAGTCTCTCTAAGATTCTATTCACCTCCTTAACTTCTTTCTTGTTTATTTTGAGGTTAGATTTATCGAGTTCAGAGAGGGGGAGATTAAGGTCCCCCACTAGTATAGTTTTGCTATCTATTTCTTCCTCTAATTCCTTTAACTTCTCCTCTAGGAATCTGGATGCTATACCACTTGGTGCGTATATATTAAGTAGTGATATTGCTTCGTTCTCAATGGTGCCTTTTAGTAGGATATAGTTTCCTTCCTTATCTCTTTTAATTAGATCTATTTTTGCTTTTGCTTTATCTGAGATAAGTATTGCTACCCCTGCTTTTTTACTTTAGCTGAGGCATAATAAATTTTACTCCAACCTTTTACCTTTACCCTGTGGGTATCCCTTTGTTTCAAATGTGTTTCTTGCAGACAGCATATTGTAGGATTATGGTTTTTAATCCATTCTGCTATCCGCCTCTGTTTTATGGGAGAGTTCATCCTATTCACATTCACAGTAATGATGACTATCTGTCTCTTCCCTTCCATCCTATTCCCTCCCCTGTTTATGTTTTTGTTTCTTCCTTCTCCCGTCCCCTCCTTGAAGTTTTCCCTTTTGACCACCCCTCCCTCAGTGTTCCCACCCAGTGACCCCCCTTCTTAACCTACCCTCTCCCCTTACTACTATTTCCCTCCCTTCTAATCCCTCCCTTTAGTCTCCTCCTTTTCACCCCCCCTTACCCTCCCACTATCTATAGGACACAATAAATTTTTATACTTATCAGAGTAAATTACTCCCCGTTCGATTCTAAACCAATGAGAGTAAATTTCAAACAATGCTCCTCTCCCTCCCTCCTTTTCCTCTATTTAATGAATTTATGTGTCTATTCACATTAGAATCTTAAACTTCACTGATTAATTTGATCCCTCTTTGAACCAGAACCGTGAGAATAGTGTTTAAATGATGTTCTCCCTCTTTCTTTCCCGTCTTCTATAGTGTGTTTTGATGCCTCTTCAGGTGGCATATTTTACCTTTTCCTAGCTCATCCTTTCCTTTTTCCATTTACAGTACCTTTGATCCCCTTAATAGTCTTTTTTTTTAGACTTCATGTTAGTGCATTCATACCCACACCCTCTGTCTAAGTATAACCCTTTTGAAGGTCATGATAATCATAAAGATTTCAAATATTGACAGTTATCAGCTCCACATATAGGGATGTGAACATTTTGCTGTTGTTGCATCCCAAGTAATGAGCATGTGTTTGTGGGTGTGGGTGTGTGCACTTCTGCATGTGTGAGTCTGTGTTACCCTTGTTTACCTTTTTATGTCCTTCTGGAGTCTTGTAATTGGAGATCAAATTTTCCATTGAGCTCTGGCTTTTTCATCAGGAAAGTCTGGAAGTCCCTTACTTCATTAAACATCCATCTCCTTGCCTGAAAGATTATGCACAGTTTTGCCGGGTAGTTAATCCTTGGTTGTAGTCCTAGCTCTCTTGCCCTACAAAATATCAAATTCCAGTCCCTCTGCTCTTTTAATGTAGAAGCTGCTAGGTCTACTATATTTCTTGGAGTTTTCAGTTTGGGATCTCTTTCAGGAGAAGTCCAGTGAATTCTATCAATAGCTATTTTATCTTCTGATTCCAGGACCTCAGGACAGTTTTCTTTGACAATCTCTTGGAGGATGTTGTCTAGACTCCTTTTTTCATCATGGCTTTCTGGTAGACCAATAATTCTTAAGTTGTCTCTCCTGGATCTGTTCTCTAGGTCAGTTATTTTTCCGGTGAGATATTTTACATTTTCTTCCAATTTTTCAATCGTTTTGTTTTTTTTTGATTGACTCCTGCTGCATCATAGAGTTCTGAGTTTCAGTTTGATTATACCTAATTTTTAGTGAATTGTGGTCTTCAGTTAGTTTTTGAAGTTCCTTTTTTAGGGAGGTATTTTCTTTTTCCAAGTTGGTCACTGCCTCCCTGATTTGGTCTTTAAAATTTTTCTTAAGCTCCTCCAGGAATGCTATTTGGGCCTGAGACCAGATCATGTTTCCTTCTGTGGTCTCTGGTGTGGGTAGAGTCTATATTGTCCTGTGTATTTTGTTGTTCTTGCCCTGCATAGTATGCTCGAATAGACTTTCTTGCCTTCCCCTTCTCCTTTTCAGCTTCCTTCCTTCCCATTGTGACTTCCTGTTTCTTAGTTTCTCAGGCTATGAGTTTAGGGCCTGATCCTTGACTTTGAATACCTCTGGGTGGCTAGTTTATGGCTAAGTCAGGGAAGTCAGTGAGGAATGTAGATGTGCAGGTGGGGGTGTGTCTGACCACTTCAGATTTCTGCCCCTATACCCCTGGGCTATAAGTAGGCTTTTGTTGGTGAGGTGATGTGGGGCTTGTTGGGACCCCTCCCTCTCTTCTCTTCAGACTCCTGGCTGTCTCAGTTACACCCCTTCTTGGAGATTCTCAAGCCTGAGGCTATTTCCATTAACTTGGGATTTCAATCTGGGTGGGAGACTTATCTTTGGGTTTTCTGATTCATGAAGGAGGGATGGGAGGTTCAGAGCAGCTAGAATTTCCTTTGCCATTCCAGCCCCTGTATTATACAGGCAGGCAGTTTCTAAACTTCCAGGCTGGGGGCCGAATGAAGCCGGGGTAGCCACTCTCTCCACTGGGGGCCTGACTCTCCTACCTGGCCCCAATGATCCTTTCCTTCCGTGAGATGACTGAGATTCGTCCTTGGTAAGTCTGCAGGCTGGGGCATTTTCTCTCTCTGGTGTAGTCTGCTTGTTTGCTCTTAGGTCTGAGCTGTGCAGACCCCACAAGCTCTGCACTCGACCTATCCGGACACACTGGGCAACCTCCTGGGCTGGATTCTGCCATGCTCTGTCTTCCAGTGGGCTCCGTCACTCCGGAATCCACTCAGATTCACCCTTTGAGACTTAGTGACCGAGGAGCTCAGTGAGGTTACTGCTTCCTTTCTGCCATCTTGGCTCCACCAGGAAGCTGGATTTTGAAGGTGGTTGGCTAGTGCATTTCTTCTTTTTCTTCTTCACCCAGTAACTAGAAGTAAAGTCATTGTATTTATTTGGAGGCTGGACTGGAGAATACACAGCCTTATATTGCGGGGATTAGGGTGAGGTCCACAGCCCTGAAAATGCACTCTTACATCCCAACTCAAGAACTGGGTATCAGATTTAAATTTCGGGGGCAAAAGTTGCCAGGACCCTGGGAAAAATTGCAAAGTGAAATTCTTTTCTAGACTGTCCCTTCTCCTTTGCCCTGTCCCATAGAAATTCAGATTCTTGCTACTTTCCACCTTCTGAATTCCTTACCCTCATGAGATCTTCAATGCCCTGAACCATACTTTGGTCCAGACTTACCTAGTGTTTCTTTAGACATAACTAATGGCTCAATTGATAGAGTGATGTACGTGGAGTCAGGAAGACCTGAGTTCAAATATAGCCTCAGATACTAACTAGTTGTGTGACCTCTGCTTCTCTCAATTTCCTCAACTATAAAGTGGGAATAAAAGCCTCATCTACCTTGCAGTCATTATGAGTCATTCATTTTACAAATGAAATATTTGTAAAAGTATTTCACTCTTTTTGTACTGTGTTTTGAAAAGTGTCTGACACATAGTAGGTACTATATAGATGCTTATTCTCTTCCTTTCCTTGCTTCTTAATCAATATTCACTCCCTTCTCTTCCACTCTGACATATCAAAATCTACCATTTACTAAGAGAGAGTAATTAAAATGAGTCTCATTCATTGTCTGCCTATAACAATTTTTCATCCCAACAAACTAAAATTCCAGGGAGTAAAATACATCAAATTAACATTGTTTCCAAGCAAGCATCCAACCACCAACTTCATCTTCTTCTCTGAACCAATAATTTACAAGCAGATTTATATACCACCATTTCAGGAAGAAAAAAAAATCTATGTAGTAGAGATTCTACCATTGTGAGGTTTCCTGTCTTTCCATGAAAACTCCTGTATGTGCATAAAAAAAAACTTTTCCCAGAGTTGTAAAATATATTTATTTACTTATTACTTGCCTATAAAAGTAAGATTTTTTAAAAAATAATCCTAATGGAATAAATTAAACTAATTCCCATCCTTTTCCCTTAGGAAATGAACATTTGGGCATGGGTGGGCAGGGAAATAAGAATTTAGTAAGTCCCTATCATTTGCCAGACATTATACTAATTATTTTACAAATATACTGTTTATAAGTTTTCCTCAGATGAAGGAACAGTCAGTTTTGCATAGTCTCTAATGCATTTTGGGTGCGTAACATGGTCAAATTTTAATGATCAAAAGACTGATTATTTGATTTAACAGTTATACAAATTGCCTGTTTCTCTTTTATTTCCTCTCTGCTCAATCAACAAATAATTATTACATGTCAGCTATGTGTAAATCCCTGTGTTCAGTGTTGGAGATGTAGAAAATATTCATTTTTTTAAAGTCACTGACCTTATGGAGCTTACAGTCTAGTAGAGGGGAAAGATACAAACATATAATAATTTTATGCAATAGTTCATTATTATTGCATTGAAGGGCCACTAAACAAAGTGCTTTGTGAGATCTAAGGAGAAAGTCCTTAGGATAATCACAGAAGGCATCATAGAAGACATGATGATTAAGTTGTGGTTTAATGTATGCCAGAGAATTCAACAAGTAAAGAGGGGCTGGGAAGGTCATTCCCTACATAGAGAACAGTGGGAGCAAATGATGGAGACAAGAGAATACAAAGCAAGGGGAGAAGGAGGAGTGGAGGAAGAGCAGAAAACACCTTGGGCTGGTTCAAATAGAAATTGTATAGAAGAGAAGAATATGAGTTAAAAGTGAAATGTTGGGGGCGACTAGGTGGCGCAGTGAGTAGAGCGCTGGCCCTGGAGTCAGAAGGACCAGAGTTCAGATCCAGCCTCAGACACTTAACACACACTAACAAAAACCTAGCCATGTGACTTTGGGCAAGTTACTTAACCCCAACTGCCTTCCAAAAAAAAAAGCGAAATGTTGGGTGGTAAGAGATTGGGAAAAAACTGAATATCAGATAAAAGACTTGGCATTTTTATGTCTAGGCAACAGGGAGCTACTTAACTTTGGGTGATAGAGGTTTGACACTTCCAGAAATGTGGGTGAGAAATGCTTTGAGGAATGGGTTAGAAATGGGTCAGAAAATGGGTTAGAAAAAGGCAGACTATAGAACTTATCACAATATTTCCAATAAATGGCCCAGAAATGGATCCACAATGTGTGTGTTCCTGGAAACTGAGCGTCTGGTTGGAGAATAGAGTATGTGGTGAGGAATTATATGATAAACAGTTTGAACAATAAAATGGTACCAGATTATAGAGAGCTGTGAATGCTAGAAAAGGAAAATTTAACTTTACTGGTTATACCATAAGAGTATCTAAATATTTTTTGAGAAGATAAATGACATAAAAAGTTAAATATAAGAACAATTATTCTTTAAGTGGTGAAAAAGATAAAATGGGAGAGGGACATAGACTAGAGACAGAAAGATATATTGGAAGGCTATTAAAATTGGATGGGTGGTATTGAAGTCCTGAACTAGGGTGATAGCAGAAAAAGAGGGGAAAATTAATATAAGAAATGTTGGGAAGACAGAACCAAAAGCACATGGTATTTGAATGGATATGAGAGGTGACAGAAAGGGAAGAGTACACTGCAAGGTTATAAATATGGTAGATATGACAGAAATAGAGAAGACAGAGAGAGGAGCACATTTAAGGGGACAAATACTAGTGTGGCACCCAGATAAACATCCTATAGATAATTATGATGTCTAGTCTTAATCTCAGAAAATAAGTCAATAATGAATGTATGTTTAGATTTGAGAGTTATCTACATAGAGTTAGCTGTTGAAACCCTGGAAGAGAATGAAATGTCTGAGGGAAAATTTGTTACCCACTGGGGGGATCAGATAAGGCATTCTTGAGGTGATATTTGATCTAGGCTTTAAATAATGAATAGAACACACCTTTTAAGGATTGGTTGAAAGGATGTCAAGCCTGGCTATGAGAAGATTTACTGGAATTATAATCACTATCTTCATGTTACTATGGAAAGTATAAAATACTTAGGCTTCTATCTTCCAAGACACAAAGAGAAATTATATAAATACAAGTGCAGACAGTGATTTACAGATATCGAGACAGACCTAAATAGTAGGGAAATATTTTAAAATAACAATGCTACCTAAATAATTTATTTATTCAATACCATGACAGTCTAGCTACTGAAGGATAGATATAGAACTACAAAAATCATATAGAGAAAAGTTCAAGGATATCAAGAGAAATAATGAAAAGAAATGGAAACCAAATCGACCTAGCAGTTCCAAGTCCCAAACTATACCACAAAGCAATAATTCTCAAAACTAGTTAAAAAAATAAAGAGAGTGATCAGTGGAGACAATTAGGTATACAACATACAGAAGCAAATATATTTAGCACCCTAGTATTTGATAAGCAGAAAGATCTCAGCTGTGAGATAAGGACTCATTATTTGACAAAACCTTCTGCAAAACCTGGATATCAGTATAGAAGATATTAGATTTAGACCAACACCCCATACCTTATCCAAGAGATGTTCTAAATGAGCATATGACCTAGATTTTAAAAGTCACATCACAAATTAGAAAAACATGAAAAAAATCACTTATTAGTTCTATAGATAGGAGAAAAGTTCATTTAAAAAAACAAGAAATAAAGATCATTAAGATAGATAATTTGGAATATTTAAATTTTTTGTACTTATGTGAAAAATTGACATGTCAAAGAGAGATTAGGTTTGTCTTGCCTACTCCCTGAGGGCATGCCTAAGACCAGTGAATAGAAGTCACTGAGAGAAAGATTTAGATTTATTTTAAGGAAAAATATTACTAACAATTGTAGCTATCCAAAATGCTGTGTTCTCTGATAAGGTAGTGGGTTCTCTCTACCAGATAGAAACCTTTTATCAAAGAATTGTTGACCACTCAGAGATTCTTCTAGAAGAGTATGACTAGGAGGCCATTGAGGGGCCTTCTAATTTTAGTATTTGTGATTCCAGAATTCTCTAGGTGGTACACCAGATAAAGTACTTGACATGGAGTCTGGAAGACTTGAATTCAAATACAGTCCTAGGCACTTATAATCTGTGTGATCCTGGGAATGTTTATTAATTTCTACCTCAGTTTCCTCATCTGAAAAATTGGAATATTAATAACACCTACCTCCCAAGGTTACTGTGAGGATAAAATGAAATAATATTTATAAAGTGCTTTGCAAACTTTACAGTACTAACATATAAATGCCAAAGTAGTAGTAGCAGCAGCAGTAGTAGCAGTAGTAGTAGTAGTAGTAGTAGTAGTAGTAGTAGTAGTGGTGGTGGTGGTGGTAGTATTTGATTGCCAAAGGAGAAAATAGAGAGGTGAAAAACACCAGAGAGAATTTTGACCAATGCTGACAC
Organism: Gymnobelideus leadbeateri; assembly: GCA_011680675.1. NCBI lineage: Eukaryota > Metazoa > Chordata > Mammalia > Diprotodontia > Petauridae > Gymnobelideus > Gymnobelideus leadbeateri. The sequence continues at coordinate 690,996 of WOXC01009786.1, forward strand.
TAAGGAACAGGAAGAAGGTGGAGAACCAGAAAACAGGAAACAGGAAAAAAGCTATTAGTGAGGGAGAAAAAGAATCTTTAAGAGTACCACTTGTCTGAAGGTAAGGAAGAAGAGTATATCCAATAGGAAGTGGGTGGTTAAAAGTATCCAAAATGGCCTAGGAGTCGTGGAAAAATGAGGACTGAAAATTCACTGGATTTGATGAAGAGGAGGTGACTTTAGAGAATGACCTTAGGTAGTTCAATTTGAGTAATGTATTGTTGAGGGGAAAACCCAAATGTTTAGAAAATGGACAAGTGACAATTGAATTTGTAATATGTACTCTTAAAAAAAAGAGATTATCATTGACAGATTAGTAGTAGTAAAGGAATGGTCTGGGAACAACAGAGAAAATCAAGGAATATATTTACCTCATATCCTGACCCTTTGAGTTGGAGGAAAAGAAATGACGGTAACCCACTGAGAACTTCACAAGGGATGCCATCATCTCTGAGGAGAATCAGATTACTATTAAAACAAAGAGGTGGAAGAAACATTCCCTGAAATGTTCATGGACATAGGGTTTGTTTGTTTAACACCAGGTCGGGAGTTTAATAGAGCATAGAATATTGGACTTTACAATGGACAAAGAGACTGAAGAGATCAGAACTGGACTGATGGGTAATAGGGGTACTTAGAATTAGTATGAGGGTGAAGGAGGAGATGATTTGTGTATAACTCCTGTGCCAAATGTGCTAAAACTAGATGACCAGGATTAGAGGATCAATGTATCAGAAGGTAGATGGGCATTGATTGGCAAATTATGTCAATATAACTTAATCAAGAGGAGATTTGAATTATCATAGAGTTGTAGGATCTTAGATTTAAAGGTGGAAAGGGGGAGGAAATTGAGTCTAGGTCACACAGGTAGTAAATAACAGAGCTGGGATTTGAACTCAAGTCCTCTGACACCAAGGGCAATGCTCTTTCTACTGCATCAAGTTCTCTAATTCTATAGCATCCTAAGGTTTATTAATATAGGAGAGGCAGCAGCAGGAGCAGTACTGGTACTAGTACTAGTACTAGTGCTTATTAATTAACTGCAAAACCCCTCTATGAATTCAGAAGAGCATCGTTTGGAAAAGCACGTGGAGACTGTCTTTCTGGGTAAATGATGATAACATAGTCACATTATTTGAACATTTAACTGCTTCTATTGAGTGGTTTTCCTCATGGGTTTGATTCATTGGAATCTAACTGACAAAGTTCCCATTACTGAGTGCTCTTTATACCATTTATCAAAAATATGCAGCAGAGGTGAGAGATAATAAAGCCAATTTGTAATCTGAGAGATTTAACCTGGTTATACTGATATGTTTAAAGACTAGCAACCTAAATAGTTTGAAAGTTTTAAAGCATAAAGATTAGAAACCAGCATTCCTAGTTAAATTCTAATTCATTATGTAAACAACATGATTCATAAGTGCAGTCATGTGGAAGGCCTATTTGTTTTTCTCACCAAAAGATTCTTTCAAAGAAAAATAGCAGAAAATGGATTTTTTCCAACCGATGTGTTGCCTGCCACCCTTAGTAAGAGTGCTGAAATGATAGAATGAAGATACAATAATGGTAGTAGCCAAAGACACGTTAATTTGTAAAAGATCTTCACACCCCTAGCAAGACATGTTTTCTAAACAAATACTTTTAGGAGATTAGATGGATATTCAGATCTCTGGGAATCTAGGCTTCCTCCCTTAGGTGAAGTGCTTTAAGAATGGGGAAGCCCAGTGAGGGAGATAATTCCTAATGGACCTTCTTTGCTCCACATTGGGCTAATACTCCTAGACTTCTGGCAGACCTTAAGGTTAAGATAGAGAAATACAATTGCCATTTACCTCCCTACCCCCATCTCCTTGTTAGTTAGAAAGTCAGAATTATCTACAGGTCCAAATACATTCTTTAAATTTAACTTTCTCATTGGGTGCCAGCTGAGCTCTCTGTCTATATGAAAGTTCCAGATGGGTAGCACTTCATTCATTCAAAATCCATTTATTAAGTGTCTATGTTATGCAAGAAATGCTCCTTATGGTGGGACAATAACCATTGGGTTATTGAAATCAATAATAGCAAAGTAGAATTTTGGCAAATCCTGACAAGCTGCAAAAGCAAGGTTAATAGCCAACTGTATGCCTGTTGTTGAAGGACTAGTCTAGCTAAGTTGAGAGAAGTTTATCACCAGAATTTGGAGCATACACAGTGATGAAATACTGTCTATATTGAATGAAGTGTTTAAGTCTTTGCAAGCTTCCAAGCTAAACAAGGGGTGGGAGAAGTTACCAAGATACTTTAACCATGGTCCTTGACAAGCACTATGGATATATAAATATGTAAAACAAGGTCTCTTGTCCTTAAATAGCTTGCAACTTATTTGGTATGAAAGGATTGTATTTATATCTATGGTTATCTATTTATATTTTAGCATGTGAAATTCTAAAGCTATAGTTTTTTAAAAGTTACAGAAGCTCAGAAGAAAGGGATTCTGTGGATTAGCACAGTCCAAAAAAAAAATCATCTTGGAGGACCTTGACCTTGAACTGTGCATTGAAGGAGAGACAGAGTTTAAAGAAGGGGGAGGGGCAGGTAGAAGAAATCTACCTAACTTGCTATAAAGTTAATCCATTAGAATTCTTTCTTGGGCATACTGAATCATACATCTAGAGCTATAGGGAGCTTGAGGGGGCATCTAGTTTAAAACCCTCATCTTCAAAATAAGGAAACTTATTGGGCATAAAACAGGCATAAAATGACTTGTTTAAGGTCACAAAGATGATAAGCATCAGAGGCTGAACTTGAACCTAGAACCTTTGACTCCAGCGTCTGCTCTGTAGAATGTTGCTTCTTTGTTTCAAATATCCTCAAATTATAACAGTGAAGTCAAAACTACAAATTATTTGAAACATGCTAATTGCACATATTTAGAGTATTATAGAGGCTATAATTAATACTTCTACCATTTTTAAAAATTCAATTTAATTAAATAAAAATTTATTCGGTGCAAGTTGCTCAGGATACAAAGCAGTTTCTGTCTGTAAAGATCTTACTTTCTACTGAATGGCCCTCTAAACACTTTGCTAGATTATCTTTCTTGGATTAACAAGAGAAAAAATAAGAATAAGTATGTATTCTCTTTGGATAAAATTATTTTTTTTAAAAAGCACACAAAGGTTTCTTCTGTTTCTGGACAGGTCAATGCTCAAGTATTTAGCGGGTTTTAACATTGCTGTAGGTGTATTTCATCATTTAAATACCTTTTTTCCATTTCCTACTTTCAGAATTGCAGATTGTTTTGAATAGGTGGAGTTGAAGTTAGAGCAACCCAACCCCCAGGGTCTTTTCACCTATATTCTTCTACTCTGATGCTGATATTAACCTTTTCTCCAACTTTATTGTGGTCTGAATGGCCAGACAGATGGTTCTGGAAGTACTTACACATCAGAAACCAGAGGTTTTCTCAATGTTAAAATAAACCCAATTCCCTTTTTTTCATGATGTTGGTCAGTGCTTCTGAAAGTATTCTTGATATATACGCAAGAATTTTCTGAGTTTCCAAGCTCTTGGCTACTATTGTGTTTGAAACCTGAGCTACATTTTCCAACAAATCGCTTTTATATTGTTGCTTACGCCCACTTTCACACTGAAATCAAGGGGCATCAAGGCATAGGTTCGATTGGTTTGGATCATTTCATCCTCCTAAAACTCTCACTTCTTAATCTTCTAAAACATTTTCGTGAATAAGCTTCAGTTATTGTCATAGTGGTCTTTTTTGTTCATGCTCATCAAGAGACCTGTAAGAGATAAAAAGATTCCTTGTTGCTTTTGAGTAAGGAAAAAAACAACTCAGCAATCTCCTTAGTGTCTCCAAGAAGATCATTTGACACATCATTCCAGTTGGTTCCCATTTCCTTTTGCCTTTTGGTTTAACTGTTGTGAGGATAATAATGTGTGTTAAGTTCTCCCAATAGCATACCATTTTGTTGGTCATTAGAAGAAGAGTTCATGTTTAAAATACTAGTAGTTGGTATTGCTACATATATTATGCATTTTCTTTAAGCAAGGTAGTAAGATGTTACAGGTGTTAAGCATGTTTTAAAAAAATAAGGTCCCTGTCCTCAAGGAGTGAGTGAGTGTGTGTGAGTGACTCTGTGTGTGTGTGTGTTTACCTAGAGAGAATCTTATTGAAATTTGTTGGCATCAATTTACAAATAGCAAAATCAAAGCCCAGAACAAATGTGATTTATCTTATCAGCCTCGTGTAATTTGTAACTGAACTTTCATTTCCTGGCTCTTGGGTTAAAGTTCTATCCACTGTTTAGAAATGTTAAAACTTACAACTGAAAGGAACGTCAGAAGTCATTTGGTCTAATTTTCTTATGTTCCAGATTACATGAATGAGTTGTGGTCTTTGTATGACTATATTAAGCAGTACTGAATTAAATAAATAAAAACAACTTATATACAAAATGGAGATTCCATAAGAATGTAGATATGGAAGTAGAATCAAATTATAGAACATGGGCATAGATTTTACTGAAGCTCATCCTTGTTTCTTTCATAGATCAAATTTTTGGCTCTCATCTACACAAGGTGTGTGAACGTGAAAATTCCACAGTACCTCGATTTGTAAAGCAATGTATTGAGGCTGTTGAAAAAAGAGGTGAGTAATTGAATATGTAGTAGTTTTCACCCCCGTTATTGCAGCCGCCTTTACAACTGATGCTCTAAGTTAACAGATCTACTTGATTTGCCTGGGAAGTCATGCAATTAAAATTCAACTTTTTGTGCGTCTTTTTTTTTTTACTGGATGAAGTTTCATATTGGGTTTAGTTTGTTTTTACAATAGGGACATTAGTAATTCTCGCTAATGCTCATTTTTTTAATATTTTGTCTGTTTGACATACTGTTGAATCAATTGCAAACTTCTTGTTTTCAAGCCAATGCTAAAACATTCATAAAATGTCAGCAATCATAGTACTAGAACCCTCATAATATTCATGCTAAGATCCCTGGTAGATATTGTGCCAGGACATTTTTTGGTAAGTCCCCAACATTACCCAACTAAAGCAAATACCACCCAAACTTGCAAACAGTGAGATTCTCTCTTGCACATGTTTCTTTGCCATTTAGTACATGGCTAACCATCTTCCTAGAATGATGAATAGTTGTACCTTCAGTGTTGTGATGACCTTTGATTCTCTTGTTCAAAATTATGTTTATCACCTGAAATCATTGCATCTCATTGAAGAAAGAGCAGAATAAAATCTAATTGACTCAGATATTTCTACTCTACTATATCTGTGGCTTGTTCAGTTATATATGTATGGCTATTTTTCCTACTATGACTCCACTCATCGAAGGTCATTTTAACTGAGAGATACATACACTAGATGCAGAATCTTAAAAAAATGTATTGTATAAAAATATGAAGCTTCATCACCATCTGTTACAAGTTTACAACATATTCCCAGGATCTAGGGGAATATATATCATGTAAAAGATGGAGGTGTTTTCAGAAAAAGGATTGGTGAACCTATTCCCATTTTCAGCTTCCAGTCTCAAAACAATAGAATCAAGGGGGGAAATCTTTATCAAGTTATCTTCCAAGAAAAGAGCCATTTTAATTCTCTTGATGTTACCTGGCTTTATTATAGAAGCATAATAAAAACGGCCTGCAATTTCCAACTCCTGGAAATTCACACTTTAATTATATAGTAAGGACCACCTTGGGATTCTGCTATTCCCAGATCAGTAGGGAATGAGAGAATAACAAAAAGGGGAGTAATAGGTAGGAAAAAAGGAGAAAGAGTAGCTTTAGGGAAGAGAAAATCAACACCTCAGAGAGAAGAGCAGAGATCAGGAAAAGCAGATAGAAAAAAAAAGGAATAAAAGAACATGAGTGAAGCAATCAATGAGGAATAAAGTTACTCAGATCTTGGAAGGAAAGGTATGATTTACTAAATTTTGTGATACACATTTTATATATAATAGATTATATTTAGTAATACGTAGTATTTAACATTGATAGACAAAAGCAACTAATGAAACAGAGATCAGTTCCTGACTTAATAGGTAAGCTGGTCAACAGAATCATTGAAGTGGCCCCCAAATCAGAATCCTAATTGTCTTCATTTTCCAAAATTCACTGCCTGCATAATATTGTCCTAAACCCCAAATCCACCAAACAGAAATTTCAGAGAAGCCCTAAACATTTCACAGTGACATATGTCTACATGCTATCTCATAGAATCTTTCTTTCAAGGCTGAGTACAAGGGTCATCTCCTACATAAGGCCTCTACCTCTTGAATACACCTTGTATCAGTTCACATAGGCATTATTTTTTACTTCTGTGAATGTTATATTATCTCAGGAGAATGTAAACTATTTGAGGTGAAGATCTTTTGGGGGGTTCTGTCTTTGTATGTTCAATACCTAGTATACTATAGTGAATATTTTAAAATATTTGTTGAATTGAATTGAATTCACTTCTAAGTATCTGCCCATCTACATGAATGTTCACATCCTATTCATAAGAGCAAATAGTCATTTCTGAATGTAGCCTTGGTTTCATATTTTGGATTGAGAAGATAATAGGTAAGAACTAAGTCTTAGGAACATGGACTTTATGGCTGGACAACATGTGAGGATTTTATTTTATTTTATGTGTGCAATACTAAAATTAATTTCTAAATCTAAATCAATCCTGAAGACATAGCTTAAAATAATGCCTAAGAATGTAAATTTTAAGTCTTTATGTGAATATAAAGCATTTGATCCATCAATGCATTAAGGGAACATTATTTCAGTCTGGTTGAAAGAACTATATGAAAATGTTAAGTAAAAACCAAACTTAGGGGGCACAAGATAAACCTCATATCACAATATTTGCATGCATGTTTTTATTATATTTTCCTATGATAATTTTCTTGGATTAATATTCTTACTTTTATACTCCAACTCTATTTACTCAAAGTGTTGTTTTTTACTAAATTCTGGCACAAACTATCTCAGGACAGCAATAATTTATGTGAAGCTAAGTCCAATGTTTATGCAGGCTTCTGATGACATTTTATACTAGGGTTGGTATTAGGAAGTAGCATAGGAAGGTGCCAAGTCTCTCGGCATGGCTGGGACTCAACATATCTGAAACCCTCCTCCTAATGGCCAGATATTCCTCCAGCCAAAATACTCCACTGCAGAGTCATGGGAAATACTTATGTACCAATTATGGGAAAGGCACATTTAATGAAAACTGTATGTTTACTTTCATAGTCTTACTGAGATGGCCTAAATACTTAGTGCAGCTGGCACATAGAGTGTTGTGGAAAATCTTTTTTTTATTAAATTTTTTGAAAAATCATTTCTTCTTAAAAAATTATCTGTATTTTCTAACTACACCAAGAAATGCTACTTACATGCTTGATTTAAAATAAAACATTATCAGGAAAGGAGATCTTACCAGCTTAATTTTTTGTTTTACCTGCTTGATGTAGACAGAAGCAAATTGTTCATGCTTCCGTAACCTTTATACGGAAATCGTATCCATCATTTGCTCCAAGAGGCATTCCGAATTCATTGCTGGTTAGAAGGTATTAGTTACATTTTTAATTTAGCCTAGAAGGAAATGTCTTAGTGAGCCGAATGTAAACCAATTTAGCGGATAACTCATTCGCTGTGTTTCTTATCATGATTGCGTTCCATCTACCTCTAAGCCCCCACAACATTCTTCTGCACACTATCATCTATTATCATTTGAATTCAGTCCCTTTCTGCTGCTTCTGATATTAGCTGCTCCCCACTTGGCCTGGGAAACTTACATAAAACTTGGATGGTGAAACCAAAAAGAAAGAGATTATGTTGTAAAGACATGATCTGTCTTTGATACTTTGCTTTTTTGCTTTTTCCATGCCTGACTTCATTATGTGGTAGCTAAATTAACCTAATTTTCAGTCAAGGTCTTTTGCTTTTACCAATTGATTTCTACACAATCTATTTTTGTCATTGTAAAAATCTATCGTGTGTGTGTGTGTGTGTGTGTGTGTGTGCAAGCATGTGTGCATGCTCTCAAAAAGCATTGAAACATTGGATAAAATCTGTGTTGGTTACACAGAGGTGATGGTTGAGTGGAGAGGGGGGAGAAGTAGAGATTACATTTAGCTTCATCTGAAAATTTGTGTATAGTTTGTCTGTCTCCCTCTCATGCACATTGTAGGTTTGGAGCTATATTAGCACAAGAGGGGACAAAAAGAACGCTAATTTTAAAATACTTTTGGCCTACCTCCTTCAAGATAAAAAACCAGGTTGACTTAAGCCAAATGAAGTACACCACGAAAAATGTGGTACATTTTATTTGAGCCACAGTAAAAAGGTTCATAATTCTTTGTTAGCAAAGATGGTGTCAGCTTACTCTTAACTAATTTGGATAGAGAACAAACATGGGCACTGTCCTAGAGTCTCAACTATTCCTGCTTTAGAAGTAAAGGAAGCTTATATATCCCAAGGATAGAAAGATAAACTCTAGGTGGCAGACAAATTATTTTGGTACTGGATTTGTGATATGACATAGGGATGGTTTTTGAGTTCTAATTTTATACAAGGGGTTTCCCAGATTATTTACTTGTCCCATAAGTTGGTAGCCCTTGAAGTGAGAGATATGAGAACTCACTCTAAAGTGTAGGTGATCTAGCTTTTATACAATACCATTATACTAATGGCATACCATGCAAAAAGTTCAGAAACAAGAGATGTTTTTATAGTGATGCATGTCTTCCCTAAACATGGCTTTTTTGGGTGCTTTTAGGATATTTTAAGTTTGTAATGGAATGGTATGAGTTGGCCAATGAGATCTAATTCTATTTAGCTTGGCATTCATTTATTGAAATATGGTTTTACAATACCTTCCCCTCTCCAATTTAAAATCCAGGTTAAGTTGTCCCTAATCATTCAAAGAATGCTAAAAATGATATAACATTGTCAACTTCAATGATTACAGGTATAGGCTGCTTTGCTGAATAGCTCTGCAGATGTTAACAGCGAGTTTGTCCTTTCTCTCCTTTTTTTTTTTAATTCCCCTGGAACACAAAATGCTGTGACAGGAATGATATACAAAATTACATATTTGACTTGGTGCCTAAAAGCCACCCTGGGATCCATAACCTTCCTTAAAGATTTAAGAAAGACCTTTCGTCCACTTCTGAGAAGGTCTTTAGCTCAGAAAACTTTATCTCTCAACTTTACTTCTTAGCAGCTGTTATATTTTTTAGCTGTCATTTGTTTGACAGGATCCAGTTATAGGTTCCGATGTCTGTTTAAAGAAACAGGGAGGTTGTTGGCTTTAAAATCCCCTCACTGCTTGTGTGATCAGCATTTTCCCAGGCTTTTCTACATAGTTTGCCAAGCAAAGGGACTGACCTTTTGTAGCAAACACTTTTTCATTTCAAAATGCTCACTTTGATTTTTGTCCCATTTTATGCTCATTCCAAACTGTTTACAACCCACTAAAAATGACTGTGAATTATATGTTTGTGTAATGGATTCCTTTTGTGGTCTGAGTGGAATGTTTACTTTGAACAATTAGTTATCTTTGGGTAGATTATAGTGACCTGAAAAAAGAAGAGCTAAAAGTATTATCATACCTTAACTGTTTCCTTTTGTTTAATTCCTTTCCTGGTACAACATGATTTTGAAGACCTAGAGAAAGAACACTCTAATGACATGTGCTGTGACAATGTAAAATAATTATATTGGCCCAGTTAAACCTACATTTATTATTTACTTTGAGACTTCTGGTTATTTTACTAAGTATTTATGTTTTTAAAGTACACACACGTACCTATAAATGGTAAATGCATATACCTAAGAACAGTCAATCAATCAGTAATTATTTATTAACATCTACTCTGTTCCAGGCACTGTGATAGAAAATGAAGATAAAAGTACAAAGAATGAAATAATGGCTATTATAAGTACATAAGTACAGAAAGGGGTCTATAAAGCATAAATATAAAAATTAATGAGTGGAAATATATACAAAATAATTAAATACAAAGTAATTTGGAAAAGAGGGTGCCTGAAAATGGGAGGAGGGAAGAAAAAGAAAGGTTTCATGAAAAAGCTGGTGTTTGAGCTTCATCTTAAGGGAAGAAAGGTACTGTGAGGTAGAGGTAAGGAGGCAATGACTTATGGGGATAAGGAATGATCATCACAAGGACACAGAAATGAGAGAAGGAGGATAATGTGTGAGGAACAGAGAGAAACCCAGTTTGCTAGATCACCCAGTATGTATGGGAGAAGGTCATTTATGTGATGTGAATTTTTAATATTATTTACATGTAAGGTAGAGAACTGGAATGGAACAGAGATCTGTGCATGTTTATATGTGTACGAGGCAATATAACATGCCACAGAGAGCCATCTGTATAGTCAAGAAGATCTGGTTTCAAGTGGCATCACTGAAAGCATTCTTGCTCTGGCATTAACCTCTTTTTGCATTATAGGCATTGACCTCTTATTGTTTCACAGAACTCCTGAAGACTATAAGGGGCATAAGAGTTGTAGACCTTCACTGGCAGTGGCATAGGGTGTTCCGTAAGCTGATAAAATCCCAGGTCCTGCACATCCACTCTCTAAAGTGTATATATTTACTATACCTAGAATATACACTTTTCAGTCATTACTATAATAAGTATTACCAGTAACTATAGAAGGTCATGTAATTTTGTTACCACACGATCATACAATCATAGATCTACAAATGCAATGGATCTCAGAGGGCCTTTTAATCCATCTCCCCTCATTTGACAAATGAGGAAGAGGAGGCACAGAATGGTAAATTGACTTGCCCAGTATCAAACAGGTAGTAACAGATCTAGGATTAGTATCGAGGTCATTTGATGCTCAATGTTGTGCTCCCCTGCACTCTTCTGCAGGACCTACAAAATATTCCATTGGCATGATATAATTTTGCATATTTGTTTCCAGTTGCCTTAGAATCCACTACCCTGAGAGTGCAGATCATATTGCTTCTACTCAACGATCTCAGCTCCCAGTTCTGCTAATTTTGTACTGTTCATTCTTTCCCACTTTGGGATAATCTATTATAGTTGGATCCAAGCACGCACTAAACGCTGATACTTCCATGAAGAATGTGCAATTTGTACTGTTTAGTTTGTGACAAGATTCTCAAAGCCTTTTATGATTCTATCTCATTCCAGAGAGAATTCTGCTTACTAGTTTTATAAGCATTAAGTTAAAAAAAAAAAGTAACAGAAACAAAACAAACTGATAAAAATTACATACTAAAAAAAAAAAAAAGAAATCAACAGTTCAAGATAAGCATTTTTTTCTCCTTAAGGGAATATTTATGTCTTCAACAACAACAACAAAAAAATGTTCCCAGGAGCACTGAACTTTGTTTAATCTGAAGTTAAGTACGAATATATTCCCTGGTTTCCCTTCTGAGTTGGAATTAAGCTCTGTCCAGTTTTGAATGATGGGTATCTACTTCATTCCTCTCTAATACAATCCCACGATTGCCACCTTCCTTAGAGCAAAAGCCAGTCAGCATGTTGTGCAAGGGCCAAGTTGGAGCTGACTCTTTGGGGTATTCATGCTGGGGCCTCTGTGTCTGCTGGAAAGCCACATTCAGAGCTAGAGGTTTGGGGTTTTTTTCCTCCTTTTTTTTAAAGGAGTAAACAGGAAACATCAAGAGAGTATAAAAGAGAACTGGGAAGAGGCAAGAGAAAGAAAACAGAAATGACAAGGTGCAGAAAGAGAAAGAAATCCTCTGTTTTAAAATAAAGAATACATGAGATAAAAAGGCCAAGCCTGTGAGGTCTGCAATTGAGGAAAGACAAGCAATTGAACCAATTGCTTATCTCTGTTAGTTACCTGATACCTTCTCCTCTGACTGAGCTGATATTTCCAAAGAAATGTCATATTGCTAGTTAAAAAATCCTACCTATATTTCCCATTGCCAATCACAACAAGCAGTTTCTAAATATGCATTTTTCATTTATAGTCATTACTATTTGTACACTTAATTCCATTTGTTGGTAACCATTAGTAACCTTAACCTACATTTTGAAATGTATAGCAGTCCTTTTTATCTCTTATTTCATAAAAGTTAGGAGAACAAATTGGAATGTGCAGCTAAATAAACAGATGCTGTCTAAGAAACAACGCAAGGTAATATAAATAATATGAATGAATAATATATAAATTATATAAATGAGAGGTTAGGAATCCAGAGTGATAGAGATAAGCACCTTTTTTTTTTCTTTTTGGAGGGGGGAAGGCAGGGCAATTGGGGTTAAGTGACTTGCCCAAGGTCACACGACTAGTAAGTGTTAAGTGTCTGAGGCCGAATTTGAACTCAGGTCCTTCTGACCTCCAGGGCCAGTGCTCTATTCACCATGCCACCTAGCTGCCCCAGCACCTCTTTTTAGATGAACTCCGAACCTGAAGTTTGGGTTATTGTTTTTTTCATCTCCTCATTTCTATTTACCCTCCAACCCTCACCGCTTAGTAACATAGGTTCTTAAGACAACTTTTCCTTAGAGTCAATGGAAGGGAAATAGAGCCAGCCTCAATGCTGTAGGACTATAGTTTCAAATAATGTAGAAGATGGTTTTAAATAATACATCTCCAGCATCATAAGATGGAAAACACAGCAATAGATTGTGATAGTGTTATTTATACAATAGGAGCTTTGGTTCTGGCAAGTTTTCCACTGTAAATTCCTATATTCAGAATTTAATAATGAAACCATTAAAATATTCTTGGCTGAAACTTGGAAGGATGAAATTTAGCCTGGAAGCAAATGTTTGTAAAACCTGAAGGAAAAAAAAAAGAATTTCATTTGGTTATTTTTTAGTAAGAAGGTAAACCAAAAATGCAGTTTGTGATTTCAATCCCATTTTCATAACAAAAATGATTTCTGGTTTGAAATTAAAACATATGATTTTTTTTCAGAATATGTTCTAGTAAGGTACAAAAACGTGTAATATTTCAAACATTATCATTTATATATGATGATTATTTGGATGTAGGTGAAATAAGAAAAGCTGTCCCTGGAAACAGTAGATTTCTGGAGCTAGTATATTTGGATATAAGCCTTCATATAATTAAAAATCCCTAATTTATGAAGTTATTAAGAAAATAAAATATATGTAACTCTAAATTTTCAAATGATTGATTGATTTTAATGTAAGATCATTTTGATTAGGGATTGTTTCCTGCTTTGTATCTCCAGGAGCTATGTGCCTGGTACATACATATGCCTAATAAAAACTTGTTGATTGATTGATTGATGTTCCTTTGCAACTGTCTAATGCTGTTATAGTATTTGAACTTTTTCCTCAAATATCTTTATTTTTATAGCCATTCTATGCTCATTTAATTTCTACTCACAATACACCAGGTACTTAAATATCCTGAATTTATCTTTTCCATAGACATTTCTTTCCTACAAGAGGTATGTCCCAATAAACATTACTTCAATGCCAGTACTGTGGCTGTTCATGATTTTATCAAATCTTTTTTCTTGCCAAGTATGGCTTAGATCCATATACCAACAAACTTTTTTTTCAAGGCCAGGCTGAGGACTCATTGCCAAACAGGTTAGATACTTGTGCAATTCCTTCAGTGTGGTCTGAAACTTGACCCTAGATTGGTGCCATATTCAATCTGCCAACTTCCCAAAGAACATTCTGGCCTTCTTGATTCAATTTTCTACTTCTATGTCAATCAATGTATCATTGGACAAAGTGCTCTCTCAAATACCCCAGTTCACCTATGATCTCATCAATGTGAATATTTCCTTCAACCGTCCTTGCCTAGCCAACCTGGGTTCCTCTTGTTCCTTAACCTACCATAAATTCAGTGTGGTAGATTGACCACCTACCCTGCACCTTCCAAAATTTCTCTTGACACCTATGACAATAGTAGCAGAACATATGGGCTTTCCAGCAGATACTCCTCACTCTTGCTTCCTGGCCAGCCCATCTTTCTCTTTCAGATATTTCTTTTCCTCTGGTTCTCCTTCATATTTCCTGCATGTAATACATTGTAGCATATTCACTTCTACCACCGCCTCTCCATTTACCTCTGGGTGATATAGTCACTTGTAGTTTTTCAGGAACTATACTGTCCTAGGATTTGTGGCCATACAAATAGAATATCAGTATTGCGAAGATGTACTATTGAGGTAGAAAGATCATATGGTGACTTTTGGTCTGTATTTCCCAAAATCTTCACACATTTTCCAGATAGTTCCTTTTGTAGCCTATGTAAGCTCGTAGGTATATAGGTTTAAGTTTCCTCTCAATTCATCCCTCCATAATAAAGTTACTCGAGTTAATCTGCATGGATCCTTGTATATGTGCAACAAGAGCATAGCCATCATTTCCTTGAAGACTATCTCAGGGTCTTTTGAAGATGATAGTCTGTTGAGTTAATTGTTAATTGTTAATTGTTGAGTTAAACCTCCCAAGGGCTAGAAGCATACACCTTCAAACAATGGACAAAATCTACTACAAAAACTAATATCACTCCATTAACTATAAAAAGGCAAAGCTCTCAATTCAGACATGACCAGCTAATATGTATTTTAAATAATATTTTACTTTTCCCAATTACATGTAAAGACAATTTTAGCATGTTTTTTTTTTAATTTTGAATTCCAAATTTTCTCCTTCCTTCCTTTATCTCCCCCTTCTCTAAGGCAGTAAGCAATTTGATATGGGTTATATATGTACAATCAGGTAAAACATATTTCTGTATTAGTCATGTTGTGAAAAAAGAAACAGACCAAAAGAAAAAGAAAACATTTTTTTAAGTTTAAAAGAGTATGCTTCAATCTTCATTCAGACTCCAACACTTCTTTCTCTGGATATGGATAGGGTTTTTCATCATGAATCCTTTGGAATTGTTTTCACTTATTGTATTATTAAGAACAGTTAAGTCATTTGCAGTTCATCATCATATAATATTGCTGTTACTGTATACAATGTTCTGCTTCTGCTCACTTCACTTTGCATGAGTTCTTATAAGTATTTCCAGATTTTTTCTGAAATCAGCCTATTCATCATTTCTTATAGTTTGATAATTTTTCATTACAATCATATATAATAACTTGTTCAGCCATTCCCCATTTGATAGGCATCCCCTCAGTTTCCAATTCTTTGCCACCACAAAAAGAGCTGCTACAAATATTTTTGTACAAATAGATCATTTTCCCTTTACAAAAAATTTTTGAGATACAAACCTAGCAGTGGTATTGCAAGATTAAAGGGTGTGCCGATTTGGTTGCCCTTTGGGTATAATTCCAATTTGCTCTCCAGCATCAGCTCCCAACTCCATCAACAATGTATTTTTTAAGCTAATATGTATTGATGAACTTTTCACTGTATCTGGATTTGCTTCTTGCTAGGACACTTCAAAATGACTAATGGCATTAGGATCTTTGTAAGGTCAACAAATATAGCATAGAGATTTTAAGGTTTTGCTCCTTCCCTAATGCTTCTATCTTTCAGGCAGTAAGAAAGAAGACCTCTGTAGTGGATAGAAATATAAAATCATGTCAGGGCACTGAAAGTGAATTGTTTAATAAAAATCCCACAAAATCCTAACTATAGCTTATAGGGTCAAATTTATAGTTACAAAAAGGAGCTTATACTTTATTAAATATACTTTTCACCCTATGCAAGAATTCTTTCTGCACCTTACCTGATCAAAGGAGTGTTAGAGAATGGCATTTATCCTATTGAATTAGCTCTTTTGTATGATTAACTACTTGCTTGATTAATAAGTATATTCTCCGAGTTTTGCTTTTTCTGTTTTAGTTTCTATTTACCAGGAATTAGTTTTCCTAGTCTCCTGAAGCCTGCCTCTGAGAAAGATGATTAATGGCCCTCAAGTCACAAGTTTCTCCGAGACCCTTGCCTCCCTCTGAGGTATATTGAGCAAGACTGTCCCAGGAGATGTCAACAAGACTCTGCCAGTGTTTTTCCATCCAGCCTTCCTTTGGGATATGCAATGTTTTAGGGCTCAGTGAGTCCTCCAGCATTAGGATAATGGTCTGGCTTCCCACCTGTGCATTCTTAGTTTTGTTTTGTTTTAATTGATAAAGACATGTAAATGTGTATAATAATTGGGTGAGTGGGGTTCAGAGTAATGCATAGCTGATTGGCCTGCAAATATGTGGCAGGGCCTTCTGAGCCTGCATGTACCAGTGCAAGAAGCTGCTGAATGATACCTGCTCCTGTGGATCCTTCAAATAAACCTCACTTTGCTCCATTACTGTAAGTCCCTTGTGTGGTCACTTCCTGAACTTCTTAATTCAAACCTGAACATTGAATAGCTTATTCATCAGGTCAAAACAGATGGCCATCCAGTGTCTACTTAAATACTACCCCCAGGGGTGGGAAACTGACTACTTCACAAAGCAGCTGTGTTCCTTGGTGGAACCACTCTCATTAGGAAGGAAGTTCTTTGTTATACTGAACTCAAATCAGCTTCCTTTTAACTTCCACCCTTAGCTCCTCATTGGCTTCTATCTAGAGTAACACATAACAAACATCTTTCTTCTACATGATTGCCTTTTAAAATGTGAAAGCAGCTATCAAGCCTTCCCTTCTCCAGGCTAAACACACAAAGATCACAGGATTATAGTATTTAGCACTGGATGGGACCTTAGAAATCTAGTTCTTGCAATTATTTTTCACATGAAATAGTTTCCAGATTCCTCACCATCTTGTTAGTTCTTCTCAGGATATTCTCCATTTCTCTGTGTACCATTTAAAAGCAGCCCTCAGAATTGAACCCAGTACTACAAATAGGACTGACCTGCACAAAGAGAACAGGGTTTTTATTTATGGTAACTGAATAGTATATTCCAATTGATACAATCTGTCATGCTACCAAACCATTCATTGACGCACTTTGGACAAATGCTGATCAAAGGTGATCTATCTGCTGATTCTGGACTTTGACCTTTTCCTATATTTGAAAAGTGGAACATGTGATTTTATCCAATTGCATACAACTCCTTTTGTCCAAGAATTTACAAAGATTGTGGCACATTTTTCTGAAATCACATCTGATAATTACTTCAGGTTCCTGGAACATAACAAATACATGATGAAATCATAGGCTCTTAGAACTAATTCCAGAAGAGTCATCAGAGTTCATTTGGCCAATCCCTTTATTTTACAAATTAAGAAACTAGTCCAGAGAAGGGAAATTACTTGCCCAGGGTGACAGATAGGATGGGACCTGGATTTAGAGATTAGGATGCATTTAGAGCAGTCAGATGTTCTCTTAATCTAATCTTTCCTTATTAGATGGTACAACTCACACTTTGAGTTGAAGTCTGGAAAATATTCTCCCTTTTAGAAATAAGGGAAACAAAAGAATCGAATAATTCTTCCTTCCTTTAATATCTGATCAAACTCTAGAGCAGAAAGCACAATTCTGATGGGCTGGCCACATTGTTCAAATGCCAAACATAGGCTTGCAAAAAAAAAATATTTTGTAGAGAGCTCACACAGAGCATATGCTCATGGTGGTCAGAAGAAGCAATACAAGGACACTCTCAAGGTCTCTCTTAAGAATTTTAGAACTGATTGTGTGACATGGGAGACACTGACCTAGAACTGCCCAGCATGACCTGCCCTCATCAGAGAAGGTGCTGGGCTCTATGAGCAGAGCAGAATTGAAGCAGATCACTTGAACTGTTTGTGCCCAACCTGTGGTAGAGCATTCTGAGTTCATATTGTTCTGATCAGCCACAGTTGGACACACTGTAACTTGACTCTAACATAGTGATGTCATTTTGGTCCTCTTTGAGAATAAAGGATAACCACCAAACAATATTATACAGTCTATCCCAAATGTCTTTCCTTTCCTTGTTCTTATGGTTTTAACATCATATATATGTATATATGCAGATAGGAGGTACATCAGATGAAGTGCTAAACCTAGAGTCAGGAAGACAAATATTCCTGAGTGCAAATCTATCTTCAGATACTTACTGTGTGACCCTGGACAAGTCACTTAACCCTGTTTGCTTCAGTTTCTTTATCTGTAAAATGAGCTGGAGAAGGAAATGCCAAATCACTCCAGTATCTTTGCAAAGAAAACCCCAAATGGGGTTATGAAGAGTCAGACAGGACTGCAAAAATGACTGCATGTACTCACACACACACACACACACACACACTCACACATACACACAATTTTTAAAGCACTTTTTGTGAACTTCAGCTCATTTAGGATTTTAGATTTTTCTTGGCTCTTGCAGTAGGGAGCAGTCAGATATCATTGAAATTAATTTTTCATCTCAGCTTTGTTCTTGAAGATAGGAATGCTAGTTCTGACTTTAAAAGCTGATCGCATAATTCTGGATTATTTATGTCCACACTAGTACTTGACAGTTAAAGAGAATATGGAGATTTAAAGTAGAAGCACTGAGGTGGTAAGATCATAGAATCATAGATTCAGACCTGAATAATTAAGACTCATTTTAAGATTTGAAGGCACTTTAACAATTTTTGCACCTGAGGAAAAGATGGTGAAAGGATGAAAATGATAGTCTACAAGGATTACTTTATAGAAACCTGGTGTGTTGTTCAGTCAGGTCAAACTCTTCATGACCCTATTTGGATTTTTCTTGGCAAAGATACTGGAGTGCTTTGCCATTTCCTTCTCCAGCTCATTTTACAGATAAGGAAATTAAAGCAAATAGTAAATGACTTTTCCAGGGTCATGCAGCTAGTGTCTGAGACCAGATTTGAACTTAGGAAGTAGCATCTTCCCCACTCTATTCACTGTGCCACCTAGCTGCCCTTGAAATATAGGTAGTTCATAACAAATCACAAAATCAGAATCACAAAAGTCAGATCCAAAGCCAGCATAAAAGAATTGGGGATTAAGTAAGGGTGATGAGCTCCCCTTGTTCTTCCTGTGGTCATCATACACCTCTCCCAAGGACTGACTTCCTATCAGCTTACAGAGCTCCCACTGTTTTGCTTGACCAGTGCACCTGTACCACCTGGACACTTGGGATAAGTGCAGGAAGGACTAGGAACAGGGTCGTTCCCATTTGGGAACAGGCAACTTCTTTAATCTTCAAAATAGACGTTGATCATCCAACTCTGGATCTATATGCCTGTACTCATCATGCTTCCCCTCCGGATGCTTCATAAATTCTCCAGATCCTTCTTAATCAAGTCCAGTCAAGTCAACAAACATTTATTTTATTTAATATCATGTCAGGTACTGTGCTAAACACTGGAATACAAATTTTAAAAATGAAAGGCGAGGCATCTAGGTGGCGCAGTGAGTAGAGTGCCGGCCCTGGAGTCAGAAGAACCTGAGTTCAGATCCGGCCTCAGACACTTAAGGCACACACAAACAAAAACCTAGCTGTGTGACCTTGGGCAAGTTACTTAACCCCAATTGCCCTCCAAAAAAAAAAAAAAGCAAAAAAAAAAATGAAAGGCAATCCTTGCCCTCAAGGAGCGTACATTCTAATAGAGGAAGACCTATAACAAAAGAAGCTGAAATGGAGAATGGGTGGTTGGCAGGAAGATAGGGGAAGCAGAACAGAGAAGTTCAAAGGAGTATAGCATGGGGAAATAAAGAGATCAGGAAACAATATACTACATAGAACATAGCTAAGGACAGAGCCCTTATGGTTGTGTTATTAGGAAATCTCCCTCTTAGTTAATACAGCACATTTAACTAACATATCCCCTACATAAAAAACTAATACCTAGCTCTCTTACAAGGCTTCCCCATTCTACTGTATCCCCTGGAATGTTCCTCTCTTCTTAATAAACGATCCTTTCATCCTCTCTTATTCTGTCCATTTTGTCATGGTCAAGGAAACTTAAGCTTCCTCCTGAAAACACTAGTTTCTTGGTACCCTCTCTTAGGCTGACTGTTCCTTCTTTCACACACCTAATACAACGGATCAAAAAAAATTGAGTTGGCATATATCTTGCTTGCCACTGCCACTTTTAGACCCTTTATCTGGTTCCCTCACTCGGCATCTACCCCCCTCCTTTGAAGTTTTCTCCATTTTGTCTAGACCCTCATTCTGTCACTTTTTGATCTCTAGGTCATTCTCCTCCATTACAAGTTCAGAAATTGGCTCATGGTCTTCTCTATCTCAGCCCCTGACTCTTTTGAACCACCATGATATCCAAATTGTTCAATATCTTCATCTCCCACTAATTCTCTCCAGTCTATTTCATCTATACATGAGTAATCATATCCCATCTCCATTCAATTAAATTGATTTTGCTCCAAGTGTTGGAATTCCCAGTTATATCTCTTAGCACTGGAAGGATCCTAAAGGTCATGCAATTGTTGTCTGAGTAAGAATACCCTTCTATAACATAGCAGACAAGGGGTCATCCAGTCTTTACTTGAACAGCTCCAGCAAAGGCATACCAACAAAATTCCAAGGCAAACTTGGCAATACTTATTTGGCAATTGAAGGAATTTATTCTACTTTGGAAAGTTCTAATCATTGGGAAGTATTTTTCCCCTTATGTCAAATACAAATCTGCCCATATGCAGCTTCCCTCCACTGATGTTCTTCCTTCTAGGGAGAACACCTCCCCTCCACAAAAAAAGGTCTAATTCCTCTTCCTTTTGTGACAGCACTTCAAAAACTTGGAAACTTTCCTGAAAATTAAGGTTAGTAAACATCATGGTGATTCCTTAGAATTTTTCTTTTTTCTAGGGGACTTCAAAAACTGTAAATTTTCCTTCCTCATACCATATCATGAAAGACAAGGTTGTACAGAGGATAGCTTTAGAGTCAGGAAGACCTTGGTTTGAGTCCTACCTCATACTACCCATGACACTCTGGCAAAGTCCATCAGCCTTTTAACATCACAGGCAATTCTGTAGTGTAGACTATAGTCTAACTTGCAAAGCAGTTAAGTGAATATCCTTAAAGGAATTCCTCCCAGACCACATCAACAACAATAACAACAAAAAATGGATTCCAGTTGGCATGTGAACAACTAGGTCTTTGCCTGAACTTGAAGAAGAGTCCAGATAACTTGCCCAACTCCTACTGAGGTATAAATATAAGGGATTGAGCAGGGCAAACTGGTCAGCTTGATAATATCATAGGAAAGTTTGCATTTCATTTGCACTTCAATTGCATCTCCAAATATGTAGGTTGTGAACATGCTCACTGACACCACCTCGAAAGAACTCTTCATTGTAGAGTTTACCCATTACCTGAAAGAGATGAGCACAGATGGAGGGCCAGCAATAGAATTGAAAGATAACTTGGTTCTTAGGGTGAAGGTCAGGACTGAGGGGAGACTGTACATCTACACAGATTCTCCCCATTCCTTCCACATAAAATTCCCCATTCTTTCTATGGTGAGTAGGAAGAAACTAGTACCTTGACTGGGACTTTTAATATTCTAAATCATGCAAATATTTTTTTAAAAATCCAAGCAAATCTATACTTCTCCAAATCTATTTCCGGGTTCAGCTAACTTTGGGTAATCATCTAAACTGAAGCCAATTTTTGTCTGTTTTTAAGACACAACAATGTTATAGGGACAGAATTATTTTCTTTCTAGTTTGAGAAATTATAGCTTTGCAACACTAAATCCAAGGAGTGTATATGTTCCTGTGTGTGGATTGTTGTAAGGGTGGATGGGCAGAGATACCTATGAATATGCCTGCTCCACTGTCCATTTCTGTATAATTTTTCCCATTATCACCCCCTAGGTCTCTTTCACCATTACTACTTCCCAAGAATCTACCATCCACTGAATAGTCATGTTTCTGATTATCTTTTCCCAAATGTATTAGCTTGCATTATTTAAGGCTGAATCTCATTTTATTATTTCCTGCCCTTATTTCTAAGTCCATTTGTATGATTCTTTTGTCCTCACAGATGTCCACAGTTCCTCCCAATTTAGTATCATCGGCAAATTTAATTAATGCTCTGTTTACCTCCTCTTCTAATGAAACCAGTCCCTTGTTTCATTTCATCATACAAAGTAAAAATGCATTGGCAATAAAACAGTCTGAAGAAATGTTCCCTCCCTGTAGGAGGTGAAGTTAAGGATACAGCAAAGAACTATTTTGTGAAGAATGGACAGTGTAGTAGGGTGGCTAGATAAGCCACTAAGGGCCTAAAAACCTTTTTCAAAGTATCTCTAACAGGACTTTCTGCTTAGGCTCATGCTTACTATGTATGTATATGTGTATACATGCATGTATTTGTGTATTTGGGGGGGTGTGTGTTCACACACATTAACTGTACTTAAAGACGAATGTGGGTTCCATAGCTGTGGGTTCTTTGCTGAAATATATACTTCTTAATATATGAAAAGCATTTTTGGAAACTGTCAGGCATGAAGATACCATTGCCATCATTATTATTAGGTTTCTTCCTCTTTGGTGGAACTCAGATAAAAATGGTCCTGGGCCAAGTTGCTGTTCTGCTCCTGTCCTCTTATATTTAATATGCTGTGAACTATTTTACAAGGGGATAAAATGAATGTTTTTTTCTAGTTGAATAAAAATATGGAAGCTCATTTTCTGTAAGTTCATTGAGAGCATCTTTAGTACAACTGCAGGAGCAGTCATGACAATAGGGAGGATAGATATTTCATCCTTTTCCCACATGATTTTAATCTCCTTTGATAAGTCTCTATATTTTAAAAACTTTTTGTGCTATGTAGCTTGGAGTTTGTGATTATTTTTTATGGTAATATCTACTATAAACATTGTTCTCCAGTGATTGTGGGTCATTGTTATGTCTGAGAAATTACAACCAACTGTTTCTTCTGTGATAATGCTCCCATTCCAGTACAGTTTATTGTTTGTTTTCCAGGGTATGTTGAGGTCTTTATTTGCATTATGGAGATATGTCTTCTCTCATTCCTTGAGAGAGAGAAAACTTCTAAGGGATAATTCTAGACACGTGGTCATGTCTTGTTAGACATGTGGTGGGTGTTGAATTTTTACAGTCTGCAGTAATATGTTGCAGAGCCTCTGCTGTTTCCTTGCATAATACACTTTGATCACTAAGACTGGGATCTTTAAGGATAACTGTTCTGTAGTTTCTGGAGGCAATGCCCCATTCCTGAATTGCTATCAATGCCACCACTCCCTTTCCTCAAATAACTCTGCATGGCTTATCCATTTGTTCAATGCTTCTTTGTCAACATATATTGCACTAAGTTCATGAAGATACCACCCTTATAGGATTTCTTAGCCATTTCAAAGGTTTCATCCAATACTAAGCCACTTAGAATTACATTTTGCAGATCTAGATCCAGTGGGATATAACTTCTATCAACTTCTGCTATTTTCAGTGAAATTATGCTACTAGTTACAAAAGCATTTCTGTAGATTTTTTTTAACCTATTTATCATATGCTCAAGAATGTCTATCAATCCCCTTTGTCCTTTTTGGAGAAATATTAATCTTCCCATAACTGCCTTATAATAATGGTGTCTATGTTTCTTTATTTTTTTCTTTTTGGAGGGCAACTGGGGTTAAGTGACTTGCCCAAAGTCACATGGCTAGTAAGAGTGTCAAGTGTCTGAGGCCAGATCTGAACTCAGATCCTCCTGACTCCAGGGCTGGTGCTTTTTTCACTGTGCCACCAGTCGGCCCTGTCTACGTTTCTTTAAAATTCAAGGGATGTTTGTAAAGACACAGTTTGAATCTGTTAAAGTCCAATTTATAGTGTGAAAAGTAGATACTAAGACTGGTATTAGGTATATTTTGTTTAAGTTATTCTTCCCATTCTACCTTGAATTTAGAATTCTAGTAAGTTTCTTAAGGTATTTAGGCACAGCCTTTTCTTAATGTCTTAATGTTTGTTTTACTATAGGAGAAAAAGATTTTTGTCACCTTCATTCATTATGAGTTTCATATAACCTCCAAATTCGAGTTCAGAATCTTTAGTCTCTTTCCTTGGCATGCATAAAGCATTTTTCCTTTATCAAGTCCAAATGACATTTCAGTATCTTTTAGGGGAAGAGTCTATGAGATGAAGGAACTGTTTAATGTAATTTTTCAATGAAGCCAAGCAGTTTGATGTCTTCTATGCACATCAAGTGATTAAGATGTTTTGATTTGACAGTCTCATTAATTTGGAAGCCATATAGGCTTCTGCTTAGTGATAATTGATATAAAGATTGGAAGAATCATATTGGATGGGCTTAAAAATTTCCAAGAAAAATTCCAAGATTCCAATGAATTGTTCTCAACATTACTCTATCAATGACACACTTAATTTTTTTTTTTAATTTCCATATGGATCTCAAGTACTCTTGTGTCTTTACTGTACTTGGGATTTATTTTACATTTTAGCAATACAAGAAGAAGCTATACGTGTGAAACTGGTCAAAGAATAATCCAAATTGATAATAAATTGCTTTTTATCGCATGGATCTTTTTGCTAACTAATTATTTTCTTTTAATTGTTTATAAACTTTTAGTGATATGAAAGCTATAAATATCTCATATAACATACACAGACGCATAAGATGTCTATATATTTTCATCTTTTGGTAATAGATTTGTGATGTCATCTGTTAAGAAAGGTGGAATCAGGCTTGAGTCTGAGAGGAAGCTGTAAAGGGATTTGCTAGTAATTTATATACCACTCCAATGCTTTTGAACCTATAATTATGCATCTTGCCTACCACTCCTGATTTCCAGTTTTACAAAAAAGCTAGAGTTTTCATCACTTGCCTTGATGTTATTGTTTTTCTCTTCATTATGCTAATGATAATCCAATCTTTTTTTCTTGTTTTACCCAACCTCCATTTTCATTTTGTTGGTCTTTGTGCAAGTATATGATTCTGTAGATTATATTTTTAGTTGTTCAGTTGTTACTTCAGTTGTTTCTGACTCTTTGTGACTCCATTTGGAGTTTTCTTGGCAAAATATTAAGTGGTTTGCCATTTCCTTATCCAGTTCATTTTATAGATGAGGAAATTGAGACAAACAGGGTTATGTGATTTGCCCAAGGTCATACAGCTATTACGTGTTTAAGGCCAAATTTGAACTCAGGAAAGTTAGTCTCCCTAACTCCAGCCTGGCTCTCTATGCACTATGCTAGCTAGCTGCCAATGTAGACTATAATACAGATAGATAAAATAACTGTATTTTGTAATTGAATAAAAATATCTTTCGCAAGCTCTCTGAAATCAGCTTTAGGACTGCCCCTGAGAGGATGACAGGGCTGCTAAACTTCATCCTGTTCCAATATTTTCCATTAAGTCTCTGTATTTTGAAAGCTTTTTATTCCATGTAGTTTAGAAAGTATAATTTTCACTTTTATATAATTAATCATGGTTTTATACTTATATATTTATATATGTGGATGGATACATGGATTCAATGGAGAAGGGATAAATGTATGAATCTGTCATCAGTCACTGTAACATAGACATTTCTAACACCATGCTATTCATCTCTAATTTTTCAATTCAGCCATGCCAGTGAATTTGAAACAAGTTCCACAAAAATAGGTGATGTCTAGGGTAAGGTAAATAACATAAATATGTTTAAGTTTTGGTCAGTCTCTTAGAGAAAGACTTCTACACATGTATAGTTCAATATAAAGCAAATGGCTCTGCACATAGAGGACCAGGGTTTAAGCCCAGCCTCTGGTATCCTCCATCCTCTATCCATGGTCAATTCACATAACCTCTCAGAGCCAAATTTTCTTCATCATAAAATAACAAGGCTGTCAACACATGGGCTGGACTAATTGAACTCAGAGTTTCCTTCCAGCTTGAACATATGATCTTATGGGTATCTTAGTCATTTAGCAGCTTACATTGAGAATTTTGTAGGTTGCCAAACAGCTTGATCACAAAGGCAGTAGCATCAGTTGCTAAGTAGAAAGTAAAATACACTGGACTTGGTATGTAAATGATGACATTGGTCTTGTATCTCCAAATGGGTTAGTTATGGACATGCTCACTCATACTACCTTGAAAGAACTGACTTTAAGTCTCACTGGATGATTTGTTGGGCCTCAATATGCATTTAAAATTTATCAACAATCTGACTCCCTCCAGATCCCTGAAAACTGGATTTCTCAAAGTTTTATCCTGTACTCCCTTCCTCTCCAATCTTTCCCTACCCTTCTCTGTTTTGCTTTACTCTCTCTATACTCTTTACTGATGATCTCCTCTGCTACCATGGGCTCAACTATCACTTCTAGGAAAATGACTCCCAAGTCAATTTATCCAGATTGAGTTATATCTATACTGTCAACTGGCTATCAGACCTATATTCCTGGATACCCCCAAACATAGCCTGTCCAAAACTAAATTCATCTCTCTTCCCTTGCCCTACGCATACATGAGCGTGTGTGCATGCGCACACTCACACACACACTCACACATAAAATTTTCATTCTGACAAACCTTTTTGCTACTGATGACAACCCTATCATTTTAGTCATCCAGGATTACAACTTTGGAGTCATTTTTAATTCTTCCCTTTTCCTTATACATGCCATATTGAATGTGTTGCCAAGTTCTATTGATTATATCTCCATAACAAAAATACTATATGGGTCTTCACAACTTTACTTTTTCTTGTTTCTCTTTCTACTAATATGACCATTTCTTCATTTCTCTTGCTGGATCTGCATTCAGGTCATGCCTGCTGACTACAGGTTTCCCCCAAAACTCTGTCCAGGTCCTTCTCCTTCTATCCTATCTCAGTGATCTTATCTGTTCCCTTATGCTCAATTATCATCTCTATAAAGATGATTCCCAGATCTATTTTCCCATCTCTAATTTTTCTCCTGAGCTCCAGTCCCAAATCTCTAGCTGTTCGTTAGACATTTTGATGTCCCATAGGCAATTCAAACTCAATATGTCCAAAAACAGTACTCATGATCTTCTTCCAAACCCTTCTGTTTTACTATTGAAGAGCCAGTAACCTTCTGGTCACCCATACTCACAATCTTTATGTTGCCCTTGACTCCTCACCCTCTCACCTCACAGGTCCAGTTTGTTGCCAAATCATATCATTCCTTTCTCTCCACTGAATCTCACACACATCCTCTTCTGTTTAAACCCTAATAATCTCTCCTGAACTATTATAAAAGTCTTCTTATTAGATTCCCTGTGTTA
This sequence comes from Gymnobelideus leadbeateri, assembly GCA_011680675.1. NCBI lineage: Eukaryota > Metazoa > Chordata > Mammalia > Diprotodontia > Petauridae > Gymnobelideus > Gymnobelideus leadbeateri. Next base: position 718,188 of record WOXC01009786.1, read on the forward strand.
AGTCCCTGACCAACATAAGTCATCCTCCATTCAACCGCCAAAAAGAGCTTCCTGAAATGTAGGTGTGACCATGTCATACACTGCCCCTTTCAATAAAGTCCACTGACTCCCTGTCACCATCAGGATCAAATGCCAAACAAAGCTCTTTGAAGCTCACCACCCCTTCTAATACCTTCTACCTTTCTAATTTCTTAATTTCTACTTGCCTCTGCACTCCCTACTCTATGATCCACTTAGAACTGATCTACATAATGGTGCTTGCATATGACACTCCATCTTCTGTCCCTCTGCCTTTATACTAGCTATAATGACTGCCTTCCCAACCCCACATGCCTTGAATCCCCAACTTCCCTTAAGACTCAACTCAAGCACCCCCTCCTAAGGTTATTATGTACTTATCTTATAGGAGATGATATATACTCTGTATCCCCCATTAGAATGTAAGGCCCTTGAGGGCTGAGATTGTTTTTGTTTTGTCTTTACATCTCTGGCATTTAGCCCAGTGCTTGGCACAGAGTCAGACCTTAAAATAAAAGCCTTGGTTGGTCAATTGATAATCTCCTGTGTCTGTTCCCTTCCTTTCTCTCCACTTATAGTACTGCCACCCTACTTCAGGCATTCATCACCACTTACCTAGAATATGGTGAAAGTCTCCTAATAGATCTCCAGGCTTCTATTATCTCTTCTCTCTGATCCTACACAGTAGACAAAATAATCTAAGGAACAAAATAATCCAATCAGGTCACTCTTTTGTTCAAAAGGCTTTAGTAGTTCCTTGGTCCTTTTATTTGAGGGTTAGGGTAGGAATTGGAGTTAAGTGACTTGCCCAGGGTCATACAGTCAGTAAGTATCAGGCTAAATTTGAACTCAGATACTCCTGACTCCAGGACCAATATTCACTGAACCATCTAACTACTCTGCTCCTTGATGCTTCTAAGATAGAAGAAAAACCTTTCGATCTATCATTTGAGACCTTCTACAATTGGATCCAACCTACCTCTCCATCCTTATTGCCTGTTACTCTTATTAGGACCATAGGATCAGAGATTTAGCACTGAAAGGGCCTCACATCATAGACGTTCATAAAAAACCTGGACTCCTTGTTTCTCTGAGCACCATTGCTCCTGTCTCCAAACACTCAGTCCTTACCTCCACCTTTTGAAATTCTTATCTTACTTTTAGGCTTGGTGCAGGGGCTACCTTTCTGACCTACCCCTTATGCCCACTCTCCAATAGTTCTCACTCCTCAAATATCACTGGAGAATTTTTTTGCCTGGATCACTCCTTTGCTTTTTTGCCTCTTCACTATTATGACTAAAATGACAATGGCTAGTAACATTTAAGTAGAATTTGAGCATTTACAAAAGTGCTTTACAAATATTATCTCTTCTGATCCTCCAACCAAATGTGACAGGTGCTATTATTATCTGCATTTTCCAGATAAGGAAACTGAGGCTGAAATAGGAGAAGTGATCTGTCCAGGATCACATACCTAGTAAGTGCGTGAGGCAGGACTCACTCTCAGGTCTTCCTGACTCCATGACTGGCCTTCTAGCTACACTGGAACCTAGGTACTTCGCTACTTACCTCTGCCCATGGCATGTTCCAACCCCAGCAGCCTACCAACACTTCCCCTCTCAAATATCATTTTCTCCTTTAGTGTAGGGACTCTTATTTTGTCTTTGTCTTTGAACATAACATTGTACATAGCAGGTGCTAAATAAATGTTTGTTGAATTGGATTCTATATATACACGAGAGGACATATTTGTAGCACTGTCTCCAAAGGCAATGGACCCTGCTATTTTATAGAGAGAGCAAAGTAATCAAAGATGCCATCAGTGAGTGATGTCATAAAAAATATAGTGGCTGGTAATACTGTGAAGAAGTAACAGACTAACATTGTTTTTGCAGTGGGAAAATCTGATGCATAATGCATTCTTATGGGTGAATTCATTCAAATGCCAAGAATTTACAGGCATAACTCCCATAAGCTTTAATGGGAGTTCCCTGCCAGCACCTGTTAGTATGCAGGGTTCTTACTTTTCACATATAATCCTAAGATTGGTTTGGAACACTGACTTGGAAAAACTAATATAGTGAGACCTCCTTGTAATGTTCCTTTGCATATAAAGTTCATCTTTTAATCCCTTGCCTGATCTTTGTACATGCAGGTTTTCTACTAGGATTTTTTCACTATTCGGTGGTTCTCTTTTCAGGCCTTTGGATGAGAGCAGGTAAAAAAAATCTATTTTTCAGTCTCTGCCTGCATGTTAGTCTTGTTTGGCTGGGAGGGAGGATGGATAGCAGAGAGGAAGAGACTGTTGGGGGAAAAATAAGGAAAAAATTGGAACTAGGACAATGCTGAGATGAATTCTAGATAATAAGCAACCACTCCCATTTGGAATTGGCTCTAGAAATGGACTGTGGATTACTGAGTGAGAGCCACAGAAGCAGTGAGAGTACCTTATGGAAAAGTCAGTGCTGTGGAAGAGAAACCAAGTTCCCCAAGCTGATGTTTGTAGGATGAAGTAACAATCAAATTTAGCCACTCTTTAGTGGTAAATAAGAGGGTTTTTTTATCTCCTAAAAAGTTACTGAATTTTAATTCAGCACAAAAATAGCAAAATAGGAAAAGACAAATATATGCAAATACATAAAAAGTCTGTGAGAACTAAGCATGTTTGAAGCAGACTCTGCAATTGCTCTTCTGAGGTGACCTTGGTCAAATCACTTAATGTCTCTGTGGTTCACTTTCCCGATATATAAAATAAGAATAAAAATACCTCAATTTATCTTTCTTCAAATAAGAAGATAATAAAATGATTGATGTCAGAATACCTTGAGTTACATAAAGAAACATGTTAGATAGCCTGAGTGAATTACTATTGCTATGACACATAATATTTTTTTCTTCCCTTCCCCCTTCCACCCTTAAGATGTCTACCATGAGACCCAGATATATATAGATATAGATAAAATTATTTTGTACATACTTCTATTTATCAGTTCTTTCTCTGGATGTAGTTAGTATCTTTCTTTATACATCCTTTGTAGTTAATTTGGATATTTATAATATTTAGAATAACTTATTCAATCAAAGTCATACTTAAAACAATATTGATGTTACTGTATATAATGTTCTCTTGGTTCTGTTCATTTTGCTCTTCATTATTTCATACAAGTCTTTCCATGTTTTTCTAAAACCATTGAGCTCATCATTACTTATAGCATAATAGTATTCCATCACAATCACATACCACAACTTGTTTGCCCCAATTGATGTGCATCACTGCGGTTTCCAGTTCCTTGCCACCATAAAGAGAGTTGCTACAAAGCAGAGATTCTTTATTTTTCAATTTTAACCAAGATTTATCTTTTTATTTTAAATTTTATTTTATATCTAGTTTATAACATTCTTTCCACAAGATTTTGCGTTACAAATTTTCTCCCCATCTTTCCCCTACCCATCACCCCAGAACAGCAATCCCTCTGAATACCCCCTCCCCCAATCTGCTCTCTCCTACATCCTCCCCCATTTCCCCTCCAGATTTCCAGTAGGACAAGATGGATCTCCATACCCCAGTGACCGTATATCTTATTTCCCAGTAAAGCAGAGATTCTTTACTTTTTGGGGATCATGGATCCTCTTTGGCAGTCTGGTGAAGGCTATAAACAGACTCCTCAGAATGTGGTTTTGAAATGCATAAAATAAAACAAAATAGATGAGATTACAAAGAAAACCAATTATATTGAAATATATTTTAAAAATAAAGTTTGCAAGCCATATATATGTATATATATATATACGTATAAATATATGTGTGTGCAAGTATTTATATATGTGTATGTGTATATATATATATGTATATATATATAGCATATTTACCTATGCTATAAAGTAACCATAAAGACATAGCCAGTTCTTTCACTACTCTGCACAGAATAGGAAGACAATGATAAACTGTGCTTTCAATACAGTTAAATATTCCTCACAAGACGTGGGTCTTCATAGACATTTCATACTTCTGTACACAGACTCAGCCTTGGACCCAAAGGTTCTGTCTTGGGTTCATTTTAGTGTTAAAAAAAAAAGGTTTTACCCATTTTTATAGGATTCAGAGTTATATTATTATTGTTAGAGATTTAGAGAATAATATAATCAAAAGTCAGTGTGGCACAATGGGAAGGGTACCATATGTGGAGCTGGGGCCTTGGGTTCTAGTCTAAGCTAGCTAATTACATTATCATGAAGAAGAACAATTCAATTTGACAAATATGTATTAAGCATAGACTGGATTGAAGATACAGATAGCATCCCAGGGCTTCATTTTTTTCTCATCTGTCAAATAAGAGAATTGAATAAATAATTTTTGTGTGTGTTAGCTTGCAACTATCCCCATTAGGCAAGTAGCACTACTCACATCATTGTTTTATAGATGAGGAAACTGAGGTGCTTAAAGGTTCCTTATTTGTGTGACCTGGCTGGACGTCAGTTTCTTCATCAGTAAAAGAAAGGGATCACGTTCAATAGCCTCTAACAGTCCTTTCAGCTCCAAGTCTATGTCCCTGTGATCCTCCTCTCCTTCCTCCTCCTCACTGAGGTGTCTAGCACTCATATCCTCTCCATTTAGGAAATTAGATGTGTGTTCATTTCACTTCATACAAAGGGAAATGCCAAGAGGTTACTTAGAGGTACTGATAGTAAGTTTTAGAACCAAGGCTTAACACAGGTGTTCTGACCCCCACAATAATACCCTCAAACTCTGAATTGCAGTCTGAGCCTGAGAGCTACGACCACTGTCATAAGAATAGGAGGAGGTCTGTTGTTGCTGAGTCGTTTCAGTCACATCTGAGTCTTGGTGACCATATTTGGGGTTTTCTTGGCAGAGTTGCTGGAGTGGTTTGTCATTTCCTCTATAGCTCATTTTATAGGTGAGGAACCGAGGCAAACAGGGCTAAGTGACTTGCCCAGGGTCACACAGATAGGGACTGAGGCCAGATTTGAACTCATGAAGATAAGTCTTCCTGATAGCAAGCCCAGTACTCTACGCACTTCACCATCCAACTGTCCACATAGAGTTTGATTGAACTAATAGATTAGATTGTGTGAGGTTATTTCAATAATTATGGCTTTGGGACCCTCCTCTTCACTATAACTTGGTACAAAGTCATGTGGATGATTAACAGGTAGAGGAGGCCATTGGGTGAGTCCACTTGACATTAGGTTCAGTTTGACAAGAGGATAAAATGAAAGCCATAAAGTTTGTCTTTGGTGTCCCTCAGTCTCCCCGTCCTCATGTTTCTCCCTCAGGAAATGTGGAAAAGCAGACAGAGCACTAGACTAGGAGTCACTAGGCTTGGGTCCAAACCCCAGCTCAGACCCTTATTATCTGTGTAACCCACCTGGATTTCAGTTTCTTCATCAGTAAAATGAAGGGATCACGTTCAATGGCCTCTAACGCCCTCTCAGCTCCAAGTCCATATTCCTGTGATCCTTCTCTCCTCCCTCCTCCTCACTGAGGTGTCTACCACACTTATATCCTCTCCATTTAAGAAATTAGATCCATGTCCATTTCACTACATACAAAAGGAAATGCCAAAATATGGTGTCATTTTATTTAGAAAATACAGAGGATAAAAACTTTTTTATAGTGAATAGAGCGCCGGCCCTGGAATCAGAAGGACCTGAGGTCGGAGCCGGCCTCTGACACTTAATCCATACAAACAAAAAAAAACCTAGCCGTGTAACCTTGGGCAAGTTACTTAACCCCAATTGCCCTCAAGGGGCGGCTAGGTGGCGCAGTGAGTAAGAGCGCCGGCCTCGGAGTTTGGATGACCCGAGATCAGATCCGGCCTCAGAAAATGAGCACCCACGCAAAAATCAAAATGACTAGCCGTGTAACCTTGAGCAAGTTACTTAACCCCAATTGCTTTAAAAAAAAAAAACAAAAAACTTTTTTATATGGAAACATACCTGAACCAGGAGAGGATAGGTGTATGTAATAGAATTTGAATGCAATAAGTTACAATTCAATACCATATCCTGGGAAAGGTTAAGCCAAGAGGACAACAATAACAAAGACGACGGGTCACTACCACATTATATTTCAAATCTTTTTTTTTAATGTATTCAGCCAAAAGGCATATTTCTGTCATACTTTAAAATTTGCAAAGTTTTTTTTCTAATAACAACCTTGAAAGGTGAGTAAAAAGACCATTATTATAGCCACTTTACAGATAAGTGAGCTGAGGTCCAAAGACTTTAAGTGACGACTAAGTTCATACAAATAGTATCAAAACCAGAAGTTCAAGCCCTGTATCTTCTCACTCCAAGTTAATGAAGCTATCAAATACTCCTTCAGCATTACTTATGTACCAGACACCATGCTAGGCATGAGGACTACAAAGACAAAAACACCAATCCTTGCCCTCAAGAAGAAGGACACCTAAGTGGTGCCACAGTGCCTAGAACATCAGGCCTGCACTCAGGAAGACTATTTCAAATGTAGACACTGACTAGCTGTGTGACCCTGGACAAGTCACTTAACCCCCATTTGCCTCAGTTTATTCAACTGTGTAATGGGAATAATAACAGTCCCCAGGGCTGTTGTATAAAATGAGATAATAATTATAAAGCACTTAGCACAGTACCTAGCATGTAGCATATACTATATGAAAATTAATAATATTATTATTAAGGAGTCAACATACTATCAGGGAAACATTATATACATAAATGAGAAAATAAAATATATGCAAAGTAAATGCAAGATTAACTGGGGGTGGAGGGATGGAGAAGTGATACTAGATGCTATAAGGGGGGGGAAGAGAGAGAGAAGGGGAGAGAGAGAGAGAGAGAGAGAGAGAGAGAGAGAGAGAGAGAGAGAGAGAGAGAATATGCACATCTTTGGATACACCTATAGAAAGGTGGTGTACCATGGGTGATGATCCAGAAGAAGGCACTAAGAAAATATAGTCAGATAGCTAAAAAGAAAACTGTGAGATCAGGGCCATAAAAAGCCAGAGAGGAAAGAACATCCAGGTGGCAAGGGGTGGTCAGCTGTGTCAAACACTATAGGGAGACCAAGAAGAATGTAGGCTGACAAAGAGTTGTTGGATTTATTCATTAAGAAATCACTGGTGGTTTTGGAGAGCAGTTTTGGTTGAATGAGGAGGTAAGAAGCCAGACTTCAAGGGGCTGAAAACTGAGTAAGAGACAAGAAGTAGAGCAAAGAAGTAATGGTACTCTTTGTACTATTGAGTACTGAATAATAGCACTGAGTAGTAATAAGAGTGTGTAATAGAACTCTTTTCAGCCAATCATAGGGCCCTTTCTGCCTCACCTTTTACTAATTATACATAGGGTGCCTCACATATTAAGTGCTTTTCCATTCCTAGTCAGCTAAGGAGGCTGCTGTTTGGGTCAAGATCCCAGGTAAGGCTCCTCCTCAGGACTGCCAGGATCCATGATGCTCTGTAGGAAATAGGCACATGGTCCAATTAGTCCTATAGTACCATAAGGAACTCTACTATGATGTGATCCTTTCACTCCCAGGAGGGAACAGAATAAAGTCATTATCCATTAGCAATAATGAGAATAAAGATAGCTAACCTCACTGTTAGCCCTTGGCCTTAATAATAAGTCTCATGGGGGTCAGGGGATCTGGATTGTTCAGAGAAATTAGATCTCTCAGTATTTAAAGCTCCGAGCAAAGCCTCAGTTTCTTTTCTGCTAGTCTTACAATGAGGTCATCTATTTGCACCTCTAAATCCTATGTGGTTGAGCCAGTAATTGGACTATTTTACCAAAAACTTAAACTTTGAGAAGGCCACTGTCTGATCCAGGCAGATTTTTGAGTCCATTTAATGAGTATTAGCTACAGCTGTCTTTTGTTGGAAGGATGAATGCCCTTACCCTCTGCAGTGGTGAAGCCAGGACAGAGTTGTCAAGCTACATGTGTTTTCCAACATCTTCCAGCCGAATCAGAGATGCAGATAGAAATTACAGCACTCAAGGATATTGTTAGGATTTGTGCCTCTCCCTGGAGGTCTTGGAAGGGGGTACGAAGGGGTAGAGGGAACTCCATAAACTCATGAATGGATTTCAGTGATACATAAAAAAATATGTATTTTTTTGCTTCTCTGACAGACATAATCTTGAGCCTTCATTTTTCATGTTACTTAACTGTTTCAGGATATCATATGAAATAGAACAAATCAGAATGGAATGGCTTCAGAAGCATGCTAATAATAAATTTATGTCAACATGTGGCATTACTTCTCTGACCTGAATATCTGTTTGAAAAAAGCTAGAAATCAGAAACCAATGTCCCCTAGGTTTGTGTTCATGTCTTTGACCCTTTTTTCTAGTAAGGAACATGTAAAATGTTCTTTCTTTATTTTTTCTTTACATAGTTTTAAATAAGTAACAACAAATTTTTACTTTTTAAAAATATTAGGAATCCAAAGGGAAAGTCTTTTACATTTGATATATATTGAAAATTAACAGGGTGGCTAGGTGGCACAGTGAATAGAGCACTGGCCCTGGAGTCAGGAGAACCTGAGTTCAAATCCGGTCTCAGACACTTACTAGCCATGTGACTTTGGCCAAGTCACTTAACCCCAACTGCCCTCCAAAAAGCAAAAAAAAAAAAAAAAAGAATATTATCTTCAGGGGCGGCTAAGTGGTGCATTGAGTAAGAGCACCGGCCTTGGAGTTGGGATGACCCGAGATCGAATCTGGCCTCAGAAAATGAGCACCCACACATAAATAATGACTAGCAGCTGTGTAACCTTGAGCAAGTTACTTAACCCCAATTGCTTTTAAAAAACAAATTAACAGCATTCACCTCTTTCTATGCCACACACAAATTCTAAAATTCACAGACATATTCATTGTCTTATGTGTTTTATTGAGTCTTTTGGTTTTGTATCAAAGTAATTTTTAATACTTTTCCCACCCCAACACCAAAATTGAAGGCTCCTTTATAGGTATAACCTCCCAATGGATTGATCTGATCTATCAAAATAATAAATATTTGCCATAGTGGTCCCCAGCTTCTCTGAAAAGAAAAAAAAAGTTATGTTTCAATAGGACTAATTTATATGATTCTATTGAAAATTTGAAAATGGAATGTAATAAATATCTGAAGGTCATAATGAACCAGGGGATGAAGGTGATTACAACAAATTCCTTGATCTCTTCCCAGTGAGACATATGAAGTGTCAAGACAATGCTGTGACTGAATGTATTTAGGGGTCCTATTCAAAAACTGAAAACAAAATTAGATGGAAAAATACATTTAAAATAGTTCATACCTACCCAATACTAATCAATCAATAAACATTTATTAAGCACCTATTATGTGCCAAGTATTGTGCCAAGTACTGGGCATAAAAGGCAAAAGACATTCCTTATCCTCAAGGAGCTCACAATCTAATGGGGGGAGGGTAACAACAAACTCATGTATACAAATAAGCTATATACAGAATAAATAGGAAGTAATTAACAGAGGGAAGGCACTAGAGTTAAGGGCAGCTGGGAAAGTCTAATTGTAAAACTTGAGATTTTGGTTGAGATTTGAAGAAGGGAAGGCAGTAGACATTGATAAGGAGGGAGAACATTCCAGGCACGAGTGACAGACAGAGCAAATGCCTAGAGCTGAGAGAGGGAGTATCTTGCTTGTGGAATAGTCAAAGGCCAGTGTCATGGGATGGAAGAGTATGTGTTGGGAAGTAGGTAAAAGATGACTAGAATGGTTGGAAAGGGAGAGATGATGAAGGGTTTTGAATACTAGGCAGAAGATTTTGTATTTTGTCCTGGAGGTGACAGTGACCCACTAGAGTTTATTGAGTAGAGAAGTGACATTTCAGGACCTGCGCTTAAGCTTTTGGCAGCTTAATGGAGGAGGGAGGGACCAGAGAGAGACTTGAGTCAGATACATTCACCAGCCAGCTATTATAATACCCTGGGCGGGGGGCGAGCCAAGATGGCGGAGTAGAAACAGCTCATCCAAGCCACTCTGCCCCCACATTCCCCCCAAACTATGTAAAAGGGGACTCTGAACAACTTCTGGAGCCCCAGCACCCACAGAACGACACAGAGAAGCTAACCTCCCACTGAGGACAGCCGAGCAGCCCTGCAGGAAGGACCAGCACAGCGGTTTGGGACCTGGCAGCATGCAGAGCACAGGAGCCGAGCCGAGCCGAGCCGAGCCCAGGTCCCTGTGAGCCGAGGTTTTAGCGCCAGGGAGGCAGGGCCAGCAGCAGCTAGAGGAACCCCAGAACACCAGGAGCTGTGGCAACTCCAGAATTAGCAACATAGACATATCTAGGACAAAGTAAGAGGTTAGTACCTTATGGACTTTGGGACCAGTATTTGGGGAATGCGTTAGCTCCCTCCCCTGGGGGCTAGAAGCCACTGAGGAGACATGCCATTTTGTAGTTTTCAGAGGTGGCTCCAGCTCCCGGCCTGCAAATTGTAGGAAGATCCAGCGATCAGTCTTGGGGGGTAATCGCTCTTGCTTTAACCTCCCTGGATCTGGATTGTGATCTAGTGTGGAAGTCGTGGGTGGGTTTACAGCTTGCCAGAAACGGAAGTTGCCCCCACACGTTCGGGACGAAAATTCCTCTATCTGGCCTTAAAGCCATAGTGTGGCAACAAGCCCAAAAGTCAAGCAATTAAGTGGCAACATGCCAAGGCAAAGGAAACAAAAAAATGCAACCCTAGACTCCTATTTTGGGGGCATAGAGCGGGAAAAGGACTGTGAGGTCAGAAGTCCTGCTCCAAAAGCCCCAGGGAAAACATGAGTGGGTTGCAGGCCATAGAGGACCTTAAGAAGGACTTTAAAAATCAAATAAGAGAAGTGGAGGAAAAATTGGAAAGAGAAATGAGAAGATGCAGGAAAAGTATGAAATGAGGGTCAACAGCCTGACTGAGGAAAACAACACCTTAAAAAAATAGACTAGCTCAAATGGCAAAGGAGGCCCAAAAGGGCAATGAGGAGAAGAACGCCTTAAAAAGTCGAATTTGCCAGATGGAAAAAGAATCTCAGAAGTTCACTGAGGAGATTCATTCCTTCAGAGTTAGACTGGAGCAAATGGAAGCTAATGACTTTATGAGAAATCAAGATGCTGTTAAGCAGATCCAAACAAATGAAAGATTAGAAGGCAATGTGAAATATCTCATGGGAAAAACCACTGACCTGGAGAATAGATCCAGGAGAGACAATTTAAAAATTATTGACTACCTGAAAGCCATGATCAAGGAAAGAACCTAGAAATCACCCTTCAAGAAATTCTCAAGGAAAACTGCCCTGATGTTTTAGATCCAGAGGGCAAAATAGAGGTTGAAAGAATCCACCGATCACCTCCTGAAAAAGACCCCAAAAAGAAAACTCCCAGGAATATTATAGCCAGGTTCCAGAAGCCCCAGATCAAGGAGAAAATACTACAAGCAGCCAGGAAGAAACAATTTCAATATTATGGAAACACAATCAGAATAGCCCAGGACCTGGCAGCTTCTACACTAAGGGATGGAAGGGCATGGAATATGATATTCCAGAGGGCAAAAGAACTGGGAATGAACCCAAGGGTCACCTACCCAGCAAAACTGAGTATTTTGTTTCAGGGGAAAATATGGTCATTCAGTGGAATAGAGGACTTTCAAGCATTCTTGAGGGAAAAACTAGAATTGAATAGAAAATTTGACATCCAGACACAAGAAGGAAGAGATGCCTGAGAAGGTAATCAGGGAAAAGAAATAAAAAGGAACTTATCAAAGTTGAACTATTTACATTCCTATATGGAAAAGCAATAACTGTGACTGATGATATCTTTCTCACTATGAAAATAATGGAAGAAGGGTGTGTGGTCACATGAATACATATGTGAATGTGTGTGTATATGGTTACAGTTATATATGGATAGAGGGCATAGGTTGAATTTGTTGGGAAGGGACAATATTCAAGGGATGAAATTATGAGGTGAGAGAGGAAAGTGGCAAGAGGAGATGGGGAGAGACAGGGTAGGGTAAACTATCCCATGTAGAAGAAGCAAGGGGAAGTGGTTGCAAAGGAGGGGGAGAATAAGGAAGGCTAAAAAGGCAAAACCACATTCCCATTGAATTTGGTTCAGGGAGAAAATGACATACATACTAAATGGGATATCTCAACCTGCAGGATAGGGGGAAGGTGGATGAGAGGAGGGATGATGGATAGGAGGGCATCCTTGGGGTGAGGGGAGGTTGGAAGTACCCACTAGAGAAGAGGGACAGGATCATGTAGGGAATGGACCAGGTGGGGGGTGGGATGAGTGGGAGGAAATTATAAGCAGCCTTGTACAATATATCTACTATGATAATGTTTTGCATAGCTAGACATGTACAACATATACTGAATTACTTATCTCCCAAGAGGGAATGGGTGACAAGGGAGGAAGGAAATAGATCTGAAATTCGAGGTCGTAACATTAAATGTTTCAAATATATAGAAATACTATTATTAATACTCTTTTACTTGTAATAGGGAGATAAGACGTGCAGGCATTGGGACACAAAGACTCACCTTCCTCTAATGGAAAAGTCGATGGGGGTATGGGAGAAGGTATGGGAGAGAGCAGATTGGAGGAAGAGATATCTAGTGGGACTGCTATTCTGGGAGGGTGGGTAGGGGAAAAACAGGGGGAAAATAATTGTAACTCAAAATCTGGTAGAAATGAATGATGTAAAACAGAAGTTAATAAAGCATTTGTTTAAAAAAATTAAAAATAAAAAAATATAATACCCTAGGCATGAGATGATAAAGCCTGAACTCGAGGAGTAGCAGAGTCAGAAGAGAGAAGAACATGTATTTGAAAGATATTGCAAAGGTTCAACTAATAGGCCTTAACAACAGATTATATGAAGGGTTTGAGATATAGTGAGGAGATAAGGGTGACTCCTAGGTTATAAGCCTAAGGGAGTAGGAGGATGGTGGTGCCCTCTACAGTAATAGAGAAAGTAGATATGAGGAGATATTAGGGGGAAAGGTAATGAGTTCCATTTTCGATAAATTGAGTTTAAGATGTCTCTTGGACATCCAGTTCAAGATATCTAAAAGGCAGTTATAGATATGTAAGTGGAGAGTTGAGGGCAGGATAGGTATATTTGAAAACCATCAGCAAAGAGATATATACACACACATACATATAATTAGAGAGCATTATCTGAATGAGAATCCAGCAAAGAAGGTTGAAGAAGAGCTGTCATATAGGTAAGAGGAAAACCAGGAGAGAGCACTGTTACAAAAACCTACAGAGAAGAGAGTATCAAGGAGAAGAGAGTGATCAACATTGTCAAAGGATGTAGATGGGTCTTAGTGTACACTTTTCAGACTATAAAATGGACCATAACCTATTTGGAAAGTATCCTCACAAAAAGTCAGATGGCATTAATGAATCATAAGGCTCAGCACACGTTAGTAACAAGTCCAAAACCCACAAAAATACTTTTGGAACCAGAAGACATCCCTTCACTGAGCAATAGCAATTGCTAATAAGTTAGCAATAGCAATGGCTAATAAGTTATGCATCATAAGGGTTTGTCGAATGTAACTGAACCTGATTAACACATGGATGGGACCTAAGATGAAACTAAGATCCAAGAATGGAATCAAGATGTCCATCATTGTTGACATCCGCCTTAATTCAACCTACAATATATCCAACAAAAAAGTATCAAACATTCATCTGAGTCTTATGGTTGCTTTGTTTGTTGGTTTGTTTTAACGCAAAGACTTAGTATGGCAATTGAAGACTAAGTCGTCAAACAAAATTATAGAAACGTCTGGATGTATTGATGAAAGTAGATTGTGCAACAAAACAGTATAAACTATGCTATACATTCCAGCAGGCTTTAAAAATTTAATACATAATGTTGGAGATGCAAAGGGGGAAATAAAATAATCTTTTCTCCCAGAGCACTAAAATAGCAGGATGGTAAGTTACTGACACAAGCTATCTGAATTCCATCCCAAAAGATCAACACAACATGATGGTTCTGGTGGTGGAAGTAGTAGTAAATAATGAAATTACTTTATGTATTACTTTGTAAAAAGCTTTAGATAATTTCACTTGATCCTCTGAGGTCAGTGAATTCTAATTTATTGTCATACCACATTTTATGAAGTCATTCCCAAACTGATAGGCTTTCATTTTGTTTCCAGTTCTTTTCTACCACAAAAACGCTGCCATGGATATTTTGGCATATATCTGACGCTGACTGCCTACCTTCTTGAGAAATATGACCAGTAATAGAATCACTAGGACAAAGGGGATATGTAGTCCCTTTTTCTTCACAACTGTAAATTGATATCCAGAGAAAGTTATACCAATTCACAGCTCCACCAAGTCTGTTGGTATACCTACTTTCCCACAGCCCTCTCCATACTGACTGTTTCTGTTATATGTCATTTTTGCCAATTTTCAAGGTGTCAAATAACATCTTTAAATGTATTTCTCCTGTTATTCATGCTTTTTGTAATGTTACATATGGTTATTGATAACTATTGATAGTAATTTTTTTCAAAATTATTCATATCTTTTAACCAATTATTTATTGGGAAAGTGATCTCAGTACTCTATATTTATGTAAATTGTTTATGTATCTTTGATATAAAACTTTATTAGTGATATTTAATTTGAAGATTTTCCCACGAGAAAGTTAATCCTTATTCTATCTGCACTGATGTTATTTACAAAAGTTTTAAAAAATGGTATTTAATCAAAACTCTAAGTTTTGTTTTTTAATGACCATTTCTATCCTTTCTTAGGTTCCAGTTATGTTTGTGAGGGAAACCTTTTCTTTTCATCTAATTGTTTTCATAGTGTGGCTTGTTATATTCAGATCACATATACATTCAGAGTTTATTATGGCATATCATTTAAGATGCTTGTTCAGTCTGAATCCCAATCTTCCCAGTAATTCTTTACAAATGGAGTCCTTTCCTGAGTAATTTCTGATATTTGGTTTGTCAAACACTAGATGACTTTTTAAAAATGCTTTGGATTCTTATTCTAGCCACTGATCTATATTTCTTTTCTTATAAAAATATTGCCAAATAGACTAAATTATTATTGCTTGTCTGTATTTTAAACTTCTTTGTCCCTGTTTTTTCATTATTTCTCTTAAGATGTGATCTTTTTATTCCTACACTTGAATTTTGCTGCTGCGTATTTCTAGAAGTCTTGCATATTTCTTGGTTGGTTAATGTTTAGATATTTTATACATTTTGTAGATATTTTTCACCTTTCATCATCACCCTTTTATTTTTATTAATACTCTGTGGGAATGCTTTGGTTTTTGTGGATTTTAATTTGTATCATATTCTTTTACTGTGAAGCTATTAATTAGGTCATTTTTTCCTTTGCTGACTCCCAGGGTTTTCTAAGTAAGCCCTTATTGATAAGCAAATAGAGATAATTCAGTGCTCTCACTGAGGTTTACATATTTATTAGTTTTCTATTCTGATTGATATAGCTAACATTTATAGAGCTATATTATATAAAAGTCACTAGAGAGAAAACCCAAACTTAACCCCTGATCTAATTAAGAAAGCTGCTATTATGTATAATAAAGAATGCTAGATCTCACTTCAAGAGAGGGGTGTGTGTGTGTGTGTGTGTGTGTGTGTGTGTGTGTGTGTGTGTGTACACGCACGCATAGCTAGGATCATTTTTAAGGATGGTTCTTTCTATGACTATTCTTTTCAGGATTTTTAAAACAAATGAGTGCTGTGGTTTGTCAGACAAATTTTTCTGCATTGTTTGAAATGATCAAATGGGTTTTGTATGGTTGTTTATTTGATTAATTTTGCTTCATTGTTTTGCTAACATTAAGCTATCCTTGCTTCCCTGGCATAAACTAAGCTCTTTCATCATAAATTATTTTCAATATCTATTTCTGTGATCTACTTGTTAGGATTTTAAAATTTTGCATCAATATTGTAATTTATCAATGCTGTAACTTATCTAAATTTAGTGTAATTTATCTTTAATTCTCATTTTCTGTTTTTCTTCTGATTTAGGTACTAGGCTATTTATCTTATAAAAGGAATTTGACAGATCAAATTCTTTCTCTATTTTTGAGAAAATTTTTGCAGTATAGACTTTACTTGCTCTATAAACTTTTGATAAAATTCACTTTTAAGTTCATCAAGTTCAGTATTTTTTTTCTTCTTTTGTCAGTTCATTTATGCCTCATCAAGTTCTTCTATGGTTGGTTTGTTTGATATTACTATTTCTTGTTTGATTACTTCATTTATCTTATTTATTCTTATGCTTTGTTCTTAGTTTCAATTTTGCTGACATATAGTTGTGTTTTGAAGATTTTGATATTTCTCTTTATTTCTTCTGTTATGAATTCACTTTGTTCATTCTTTATTTTGCTAATTTGATTTTATAAAATTTAAAATATTAGAACAACCGTTGGCTTATCTATTGCTAGTCTTTTTGCTAAAAAAAAATCTCAATTTGTAGTTCTATTTCATTTTCTTTTCAAATTTTTGCTTATTTCTCCCTTAATTTAAAAGTTTTTTTTTTAATTCCATGCATGTTTTAGAGTTGTTTTAGGAATTTAGTCATTTTGATTGAATTTGTCAGTTCAGTGTTCCTCTCTTTTTCTACTTTGTTAACATATGCATTCAGAGATATAAATTTTCCTTTGAGGACTGGTTTAGCTGGAACCCATAAATTGACAAAGCGTAAACGAACTGACAAATGAAGAAAAAACCCTCAACCTGCTGGATTTAAAAGAAAATTTTATCAAAACTTTAAAGAGCAATTAGTGTCTCTATACTACAAAATCCTCATTCTCTCTCTCTCTCTCTCTCTCTCTCTCTCTCTCTCTCTCTCTCTCTCTCTCTCTTTTTCTCTCTCTCTCTTCCTTTCCCTCTCTTCCTCCCCCTCCTCCGTTTCTTCTTCTTTTTCCTCTTCTTCTTCTTGTCATTATTATTCCTTCTCTTCTTTCTCCTCTTCCTCCTTCCTTTTTTTTCTTCTTCTTCTTCCTCCTCCTCCTCCTCCTCCTTCTTCTTTCTAAGGAGTGACGTTCTTACAAATACCAATTCATAAAGAAGACTGTGAAATTTTGAGATGCAATGAAAAATACCCTTCAACCAAAGTCTGGGGGTGGGACTAGTCCTGTTCTTTGTCATTTATTTCACTGTATATAAGAACTCTTCTCTGGAAATATACTGAAAACCCTAAAAGAATTTTTAAGACCTCTGTCTCATATGCTCTAATCTGTTAGATTGCTTAAAGATATATTTCCTCTTTACTAGCAGGACCCAAAACCCACTCCATTTTGATTTATCCCAGTATTCTATCCCTCCTTTGCTCCCAAGAAGTTCACAGTCTAATGGGAAAGGTGACATGTGGAAAAAAAATCTACAAATAATATATTCAGGATAAATTTGAGAAAACTAACAGAGGAAAGGCCCTGGGATGAAGAAGGATCACAAAGGTTTTTTTTTTTTGAAGAAGGTATGCTTTTGATTGAGATTAGAAGGAAGTCATGGAGGGGAGATGAAGAGGGTGAGAACTCCAGGCATGCTTGACAGCCAGTGAAGATGCACAGTCTGGAGACGGAATATATTTAAGTATAGGAAAGAAGAGAGTGTAGCTGGATTTTTGGATCTGTGGAGGTGAATAATATAAGATGGCTACAAATGTGGGGGCGTGCAGATATTAGGAAAGGCTGTGAGTGGCATAGCAACAATATTACTATTGATTTCATTGTGAAGTAATGAGAATTTTGTCCCGTAAATATTAATATGCCTCTTCATCCTACCCTGTTCTTGATTTTTGCCAACTTATTTACTTTGCTCAATATCACTCAGACAATGTGTGATATCTAGACCTAGACATATGGAAATGTACATTTAATTTCTTAATCTTATATTGTTACTTCTAAATGTACCGATTTTTCTTTTATTTGATAAATGCCCTGCTAATCTCTGGATTCTTTTGAAGGATGACTAAAATATTCATCCTATTCATTAATGCTTAGTTTGAGCTTTGCAGAATGCTATTTAAAGGTGAAAGCAATTTATACTTTTTGTAATCTCATATTATAATTTTCCTTTGATTTGTCAGAAGCAAGGAATAATCCTGCAATATTCTGATTGATATTCCTGGGAAGATGAAATACATTCCTTTACTTTTCATGCTGTCTGCTCATAGTATTTGTTGTTTTATGTTGTAATTGTGAGGTTTTTCTACTCTGTATTTTCCTTATGGTAAGCCCCCTTTAGTTTTTGTTTGGCAATGTAATTCTGAAGTTTGGCCATTGTGTTTTGGTGAGTTAAATTTGAGAGTTCTCTTTAGTTGTGTTCTGTGCATTTTCTCAATCTGTGTATCACCATTCCCAAATAATATTCCTGTTTTCTATGTTTTCTTGAAATATTATATTTGGGATTTTTCCACTATGTTTTTCTGAAAAACTCATAATCCTATTTTTTTTCAAATTCAGTATTTTTTTTGTTTTATAGATGTGTCATGCATACCTCTCCTGTTGTCATCTGATTTTGTTCAATTACTTTTCTTTCTGCTTCAGAATATTTTGTCCAGCAATTTTCTTGTTTTCTTTTTCAGAAATCTACTTCAGAGATTATATTTTTCATCTAAATGTTCTGCTCATTACTAAACCTATTTATTTCTTCCTTGAGAAGTCTAATCTCCTTCCTAATTTCTTTTATCTTTTCCCTTAATTCTTCTATTGCTCCTTTGAACCAGTCTATGGAGTCTTAAAATACCTTCATTACCATTTCTAGGGACCCTGCAGTAGGACCTTATACTCCATGAGTAGTTTTTTACTCAGTTTCTTTTGTTGTGAATTTCCTGTTCATTTTGATGGCTCTTTTCTTCATTCATTTCTTCTCCTTTGTCAAATTCAAGCTATCTATATTTCATTCATTCTATTGATATTTCTATGGTGTCCTCACTAAAATAATTTTCCCTTTTGTACAAAATAGCTTTGAGATAAGCACAACATGATTGTGCTCTCCTCCTCCAACTTCTGTTGCCTATTTATTCTCTTTTCTCTCAGACCACGAAGATTGAATGAGATTTCTTAGGTTTAAAGGGTGGACACTGCCACAGGAAGCTTTTAAGAGGTCATGGTAAGTAGGTAGATTATCCTCCTTTCCCCCAGCACCATTTTCTCTGGGAAGCTACTGGTCCCTAAAGGATCAACTTTATTTGTCCTTAGGCTGTCCCCAGGCAGGTCAAATTAATGGAACACAAGCCATAGAATTCCTTTGGAATTCTGCTCCAAGGAAACTGAAAAGCCTTTACACTTTACCTTTGAGTTTTTCTCAAAACTGCTACCAGCTGTCTATTTACTTCTGTGCCATATTAAATTCTTGTAAAGTCTTGCTTCCACTCTCTTTTTTATTCAACTTTATCCTTTTCTGTTAATGAAACATTTTTCCTCTTCCACCACCCTACCATTGATTAAATGAAAAAGAAGCCCTTGTAACAAATAATCATAATCAAGAAAAAAATTCCCGCATTGTCCCAGTCCAAGAAGTATACATCTTATTCTTCATGGTTTTTCTTTCACCATTCTATCAAAAGGTAAGGAGTATGCTTGCTTCATGATGGGTCCTCTGAAATTGTGGCTAGTTCACTCATTGATCAGTGTTCTTAAGTTTTTCAAAGACTTTTCTCTTTATGGCATTGTTGTTATTATAGTACTTCTTCTAGTTTTGGCCATTTTACTCTGCACTACTTAACATAAGTCTTCACAGGTTTCACTACACTCGTTCCATCCGTCATTTGTTATTTTCACATAATATAATTTATTCAACCATTTCCCAGTTGATGGCTGCCTCCTTAGTTTCAGTTTCTTACCACTACAAAATAAGCTGCTATAAATATTTTTGTATTTGGTAGGTAGAGTCTTGTATCGGTCCTTTTTCTCTTCATTTAATATCTTTTAGATATAGACCTAGTTCTGGCAATCCGGGGTCAAAGGGTATGTTCAGGTTAATGACTTTGAAGGCATAGTTCAAAATGATTTTCTACAGTTGTACCAATTCTCAACTCCAAAACCAGCCATCAATGTGCCAATTTTCCTGCAACCAGTCCCTTCAAAATTTTTCATTTTCCTTTATTTTGAAATTTGAAAATGTGATCTATGTGAGATAGAAATTCAGAGTTGCCTTAATTTTCATTTCTCTCATTATTAGTGATTTAGTATTTCTTAATGTGGCTATTGATAGTTTTAATTTATTCTTTTGAGAACTGCCTATACATATCCCTTGACCATTTATCAATTGAGCAATAGCTCTTATTCTTATACATTTGAGTTAGTTCTTTCTACATTCTAGAGATGAAAACTTTTATCAGAGAAACTTGCTGCAAAGATTTTTCCCCAGCTTACTACTTCCTTTCTCATTTTATCTATTTTGGTTTTGTTTGTTCAAGAACTTAATTTTTTCATTATGAAAATATCCATTTTACCTTCTGTGATCACTTTATCCCTCAAATTCTTCCACCTTTCCAAATAAGGAAATTTGGAAACTTCTTCCTTGCTTCTCCAGTTGGGTATTTCTTTCTTCTATAGTCTACTGCCTGAGGGTTAATTCTATAGAGCAGAACTGGTGCCCTACACTACAAATGCCTATGTGGATGCAACACTTACCCTCAGACAGATATAGTCTCTATCTGTGTGAAATTCAGCAGACTAACAACACCATAAGGCAACAGGTTTGTGAAATGATGGTCTGGTGTGTTTTTCCCCCTTTTTTCTATAACAACTAGCTTGTCATGACTTCTTTCATTTCTCTGTATTTAGCTATTATTGTTTTTGTTAAATTTTAGATGCTTTTCTTGTTTATTCCAAAGTTGTAATGTGGGAAATGAGCTTTGGATTGATTGTCCTGTACTCTGCCATCTTCCCAGGATTCCAGCTATGTACTTATCTTCTCAAGAACCGAATAATGGTTTTCAATGCTCACCCTATGGGAAGTTATATTGCCAATCCACTTCTGCTTTTTTGACCCATCCATATATGCCCAAATTACCTCTATTGCATTGCCTTTAAATAGGAAAGAAACAGATACTCTTGGTACCTGAATGTCTAAGGGACATTTTGCAAAAGCAGAGGGGGGAAAAAAGAAAATCCACATTTTCTATCACATAAAACTATAGAATTTCTACTAATGAGTGAATGCAATCAAGCCAATTAAGGGATTTGCCTCCATGACTGGCACTTCTGACTTACCACAATTTGTTTTGCACATATAAAACCCAAAAGGACTCACCTTCACCAGTGATCAGTTAAAAACTGCAAATTCATGGGGAGCTAACTATCCAAAAAGACTGATTTAGAGGTACTTCTCCAAAGACCAAGAGTTATGCTCCACTGACACGGAGACACTGAAGAATGGCTGAATGTGGTCTAAATTAAACTGCCCTGGTGGTGAGCAGAGATCCGCCAAAATCCTTCAATTAATCACTTTTACCTTCAGGGCAGAGTTAGGCCTGAGAGTATTTCAATCGGTTTTTATTGGAACAGGGTTATTTTAGATATTAAACTATGTTGCACAAAGTAAAATAATGTTATTTTTAAATTACTACTCTTGTTAAATGAAAGTTGGCATACATTCTTGGGGTCTGTATTTAGTTGAGCGTGTGTATGTATGTGTGTGTGTGTGTGTGTGTCTGTGTGTGTGTGTGCTTTTTCCCTTATGCTGTAAACCTCATTGATTTAAAAAAGTGAACAGAGATGAATCAGGTGGTAAATATATTCATGTAATCATTTTCATTAATAAGATGTTATAAATAATAGAGGAAAGGTTTTAAGTATATAATTTTCTGCAACACAATTGAGATTTTTCCACATCTTCAGCAGTAAGTTAATTAGAATCACCTGCATTTTCTTGGGTGGACACCAAATGGATTGCAAACAAAAACAGATTAAAATAGCTGCAGCTCATGGCATACAGATGACAAGATTCTCAAGAAGGACAACCAGGCACTGAAAATGTTCCCTATTCAAACAGTTTTAAAGGAAATTTAGCTCTTACAACTTCTCAGTAAAAGCCATTTGTAAGTGTTTCGCTGAAAGACTAGAATGGCTTTGTTTCTGATCCCATGATGAGTGAGAGAAATGTTTAAGAAAGATCACTTTACCGAGAGATTCGGACTGAAATGTGATGACTGTGATTCAAGGCAAGCCAAAAATTACAGTTCAGAATTAAAGGGGATGGACGTGGTTTGGGAATCCATTTTCCCACATTCCTGAATCTCAATCATCCCAGGCAGTGTTTAAAAAAAATCCAATGAAAAACAATGAGGTCACTTTGTTTAGCTCTTTAAAAGTTGGGATGAAGGGAAAAGGTTAAGATGATAACAATTCTATAGACTACATATTAACTGCCATTAAAAATTGGGGTCAAGAACTGCAAGCATTTTATAACAATAATAATAATAATAATGGATATGATAACAATAACTAGCACTTATGTAGCACTTTTAAGATTTCCAAAGCACTTTATAAATATATCACTTTGATGACACCATCAAATACAGGACTCTGAAGTTTTTCTTTGTTGCAGTGACCCTTTTCTATATCCTTTCACCCTACAAAATTGCTGCTAAATAAAACCCTTTCAAAGTAGCCAGAGCACTGGGACATGAGCATATTAAGCATACTGTCAAACCTTTTACTACAAGGAAGAATAGAACATGGAGGGTTATCTGTTATGACCATCCTATATAATTTGGATCTCAAATTTTCCAGACCCAGTGTTATTCTGGTATGTTCACTTATAACTGAGAAAATGATGGCAGTAGATCAAATTAGTCTTTATTCTTGTTTTTTCCTCTTTATTTCCAAACAACAGTCTGCGTAAGAAACAATACAAAAAGAATGGTTTATTTACACTGGTATTGTCACAGCATAACCCAACGATAGAAATCAAACATAAAAGATCCTTAGCAAGTGATAGGAGATTAACCAACACCATGAATTTAAACTCTTTCCAGATAGAATCTCTTCCATTTTTGTGAGGTGATCGCTTAGAGATTTTAATTCTCTCATAACAATTTATTGGTAACCAGTATTTTCAAAACCCTTCTGAGATGATTTAGTTGAGTGATTTTGTAGAACTGACTGATCTAGAAAAAATTTAAATCTTTTCATAGCATTTTTCCAAAAGGGGAATATACAGGCATGGCTGCTGAGTTATTAGTCTAACCTAACTATTCTACTAAACAGCCATCCTCTGAGAGTTATAACTATTTGCCCTTTGTTCAGAAGTCCTTTGAGAAAAGGAAGAGGTCAGTAGAGTTTAATGCATTAAAAAATAGGGGATTTCAAGTATATCTTGAAAAGGAGTCAAACATGAGAGATGTTTCATTAAAAAAAAAAAAAAGATGCAGTCTACTTCCCAGGTACCAGTTGGCTATAAGTCATCCTTGTTTCAGAATATCTTAGAAAATGGTAAATAATTTCTGGTGCTATGTCAGGAATTCTGATTTATTGTAGGGTCAGCCCAGGCACTGAGCCTACAATTAGACATTGAACATGAATATCAAAGATCTGAGAGCTTGGTATAGCTTTGTTGGCCCCTTAATCTGGGGCCAAGACCCTTAGTCCTGAAGTGATCAGAATAGCTTCTCAAAGACAGTATTGTATAGTCAGTCTAAAGGTTGTTGAATTAGAATCAGAAAGGACCTGGTATAGAATCTTGGTTCTGATGATGACTAGCTGTGAGAACCTAGGCAATTTATTTAACCTTCCTGACCCCTGACTTCTTACTCATCTGTGAAAGAGAGTAGTTCCTATAATATCTCATGATTGTTATCCCAACTTCTCTCACAGAACAATTATGCACCCAAACAACGTCACATTTCCTCCTCATGGTTGTAGAAGCATCATGGAGGTGTTGCCGTTGTCTCTCCAATACCATGAGCAAGAGCCCACATTCTGATGTGTTCTCCCCAACACTAACCACTAGTAATTTGCACTCTGGTTTCATTGAACCAATTAATATAAATTAACTTTTAAAAACAATATTCACTGCAAAGAAATAGCAATAACAGAAGTTACAATACATTTTTCTCCAAATGGGATTGAGGAGTGGGGAATAATGCTCTCCTACATATCACTTCAGTTCCTGGGAATAGTGGGCTCATACTTAAAGCATTTGGTTCAGAGCATTTGTCCTACTAAATTCACTTCCAAATGAGTCATAACCAATGCCTGTATCTGATAAAGCTGGGCTTGGTCAGAAAGTTTCTCTTATAGGGACTCCGCTTCTTGCCTCACCCACTCAGCCTGGACTCCAGCCTTCTGATTTCAAGTACTCACTCTTCTGACCTTTCAAATCTTACAAGGGATGGCCATCTCCAGTACTTCACCTAAAAGTAGGAAAGTATGGATATAATAGACAGAAGCAATATCTGCTCCATGTACCCTTTTGGCCTTATGCCAACTTCAAGTAAGAAAGGGCCTAAAGCCCTTCCCCCACCCAGAAGCTCAGAGTAGTTCATCTTCCTTGTTCTATTCTATCGCTAACCAGGCAGGAAAGAAAAAAAAGTTTGTTTTAATTGGTTAGTGCTTTTTGAATGTATATCAATTTCCCATTCAGTTGCCAATCAAAAAGGTATTCTTTTTCATATAGTAAGTAGATGAGAAATAATAGTATTGGGGCAGCTAGGTGGCGCAGTGAGTAAGAGTGCTGGCCACGGCATTGGGATGACACAGGATTGGATCTGGCCTCAGAAAATGAGCACCCACACATAAATAATGACTGGCCGTTGAGCAAGTTACTTAACCCCAATTGCTTTAAGAAAGAAAGAAAGAAAAAGAGAGAGAGAGAAAGAGAGAAAGAAAGAAAGGAAGGAAGGAAGGAAGGAAGGAAGGAAGGAAGGAAGAAAGAAAGAAAGAAAGAAAGAAAGAAAGAAAGAAAGAAAGAAAGAAAGAAAGAAAGAAAGAAAGAAAGAAAGAAAGAAAGAATAGTATTTATGCTCAGGGCTGCAAGGGTGTTGCATCAAGAGAGCACACTTGCCCATGTTCACATAAGTCCAGCTTCACTGGCCATTTTCACCAACCCCTTAAATAAGCATAATAATATTGGACTTTCTTGACAGACTAATGAAAACACTTTTGAACCTTGTTAGAGCTGTGAAATGGGAAGAATAATAATACCTATTTCCCATATTTACTATGAGTATCAAATAAGGCAATATATGTAGATTGTTCTGCAAACTTTCTCAAGTACTACATAAATGTTAACTGTTATTAGAATTATGTGGGCCATTTTGAAATTGTCTCATCACCTTTCACGTTGTCTGCCAGTTCATGTCCCTTCTGAAGATTTATTATTGTCCCTGGTGGTAATAAACAATCAAGGTAGTCTAGTGGAAACTACATTTAATTGGAAGTTGTATTATACCATAAGCTGAATGAGAGTAAGAAGTTTCATGCTGCTACTAAAAAAATATCAATCATGACACTAGGATTTATTTTTTTTAAATAGCAGGTAAAAACCATTAATAGTACTTAGAAATGATGAATGTATTCATGATACAACACAACATTTCCCAGATTTTGACTACATTGACCTGGAGATATGTCTCTAATGTGGAATGAATCTAGCTGGAAGCACTGAAATGGGACCTAAAGAAGGATTCAGTAAAAATATCACATGCCTATAAGATACCATTGTGTGTGGTACTGAAAATACAAAAATTAAAAATTAAAACCAGTACACCATCACCCCTCACATTCTACTGAAGGGATGCAGCATATAAACAGATAAGTGAATAAATGCAAGACATTAAAGAGAGAACTAACTGAAGTGGTCAGGAAAGACTTTATACAAATGATGACACTTGAGTTAATCCTTCAAGCAAGGAGGCTAAGAATTCTAAGAGGCTGAAATGAGACAAGAGTACATTTGAGTCATGCAGGATAGTCAGTTCAGAGATATGGAGGCAGATGGAATACAAAATTGAGAAAATAGTAAAGAGGCCAGTTTAGCAAGAATTTCAAGACAGAGCTCTACTCCAAAATCGCCAACCTCCTGTTGGACTTAAGATCATAGATCAAAGGGAAGAAGAGGCCTTTGAGTCTAACCTGTTCATTTTATAAATAAGGAAACAGAATGGTTAACTGATTTGCCTTGAGTCACATAAGTAAGAGTCTGAGGTAGGATTTGAACTCAGGTCTTCTTGACTGTAAACCAGTTTCTTATTCACTACATCATGTCACCTCTACATCTACACCTGAATTTCACATTGGTATCTTGAACTCACTAGGTCCAAAACAGTCACCTCCTTTTTCTATCCACACTGCCAACACAAGTATAGGCCTTCATCATCTCTTGCTTTTTTTCTCCTAATCCTTACCTATTCCTTTTTCCAGCCTTGCCTTCTACAGTCAGTCCTCCAAATAGCTGCCAAAATTATCTTCTTAAGTCACTCTCCTCTTATAATCTTCAATGTCATCCTATTGCCCCAAAGGAAAAATAATATCTTCTTTACTAGGGATTTCAGGTTCTCTACAATCTGACTGTAACTCCCCTTTCTAGCATTGTTTCATAGTACTTCCTTTAATGTACTCTATAATCTGTACTATCAGCTGTTTTTGCAAGCTAAGCATGTCATATTCTTTCCCCATATATAGCACTTAATCACCCCACAGGACTGTTGGGAGGGTCAAATTATATAAAATATGTAAAGCCCTTTGAGAATCTTAAAGCACTATATACATTCCAGGTAACAACAAAAACAACAATAATAATAATGCTTCCTCACAAGGAGATTGGATTGCCTCCTGGCAATGTTTTCCACCTTGTATAAGGTTTTCAGGCAGATGAGCTTTGATCAGCTACTCTGTAGAGAAGGTTCCCTGCTATTTTGTTTTCCCAGCACTTAGCACAAGACCTGTCATAATAACATGCTAATGGACTGACCTTCTAGGTGTTGTTCTAACTCTGAAACTAAATGATTCTATGTATGACTAGATAGCACAACACAAACATGGAAACATTGGCTTTTGACTTCCTAGTGACCTGTGAGAGACAGTACCCTTCCAGAAGAGCAAACTTAATCAATCAATAACCATTTATTGTGCCTACTATGTTCCAGGCAATATGCAAAGAACTGGGGATACAAAGATAGAAAATGAAATAATTTGTGCTCTATGAAAGATTCTAGAAGAATAGCAAATACTCTAATGAAATATAAGATTTCTTTAATGAACAGGGAAATGAATATAGGACTAATTTTTTCACAGAAACAGGGAATCATATGGCACATTAATTTGCCCATAATTGATAATAATTCTTGATAATCCTGGTGACATAACCAATTCATGGAAACATGCAGGGCAGATCCCTGATGTTATTAGGCCCAACAAAGGACTCTCCATCAGATTATCATTATTTTCTCCTTTCATATTTTTGTCCCTTTATTGCAATTACAATTTTAGGCTGTCTACAAACTATGTTTTGTCCAAGATAGTAATTCTACAAGGAACAAGTAACAAGGCCAAGTCATTGTCACCATATCTCTGAGAGCCATAGCTCCCAGTCTAAATAATTCTCTCAGGCTTCCTTTTGTATTGATTTCATCCATAACCAAAATTCTTCCATTTAATTCCTGCTCCGATATGTTCTTATGAATTAGTAGGCACAGGATCATGGGTCTAGAGTTATAAGGAGGTCACAGGTCATCCATAGCAAACCCTCCCCCCCAATTTTACAGATGAGGAAACTAAGGTCCATGGTGGTTAAATGATTTGCCCAAGTTAGTAAGGGTCAACAGTCGGACTTTCATCCAGGTCCTCTGACTCCAGACCCACTGATCTTTCCAATGTGGCATCTTGGTGACTGAGTTCTTAGACACTTTGCTAATAGAGTAAGAGTTTTAAAAATCCTACAAATTATAAAGGCTCTGAATATAGGCTCCACAAATACCAACCTAGCTAAGGTTGGAAAGGGTCTTTTGTCACCAACTTAACCATGGAGTGATGGACTTTTCTAGTTGTCTGTATATTGGAGTCAGAAAGAACTGGGTTCGATTCTTTTCTCTGGCATATTCTGGATGTATGGCTTTGGGCAAGTCACTTAACCAACCAGTATCCCTAGGAATTCTCTCTATTATTATGATTTATAGTAGTAAAAGACATTTCTATACCAGGACTTTCCTAAGGGTACACCAATGAAATCACAGACCTGGAAAGAAAAAGAAAAAAAAAAGACTGTGAACTATTTTTTATAAGGGAAAAGGAAACAACAACAACAATATAAGAAAAGTCTGTCTCAGTTTGAATTCTATTGCATTGTCACATACAGTAAAATAATTATCCTTACAAACAATCCATGTGGCTCTGTGCCACACCCATTTCCCATAGTGATTATTCTTGAAGAATAGCCATCTCATAGGAAATTATCAGACGTGCAATAACAAAAATAGAACCGGCATGCAGAAACAGCATAAATACCAGGAGAATGGGGAGAGAAGTCAAATTAGAAACTGTTTTTTTAATGATATCCTACACTCCAAGCCTTAGGATTTAAAGCGTGTGAACAGATAAGTTGGCAATGATAGCTTGGAAACAGTAATGTCAATTTGGAGTGGGGAATAGGTCTGAATACCGAATACCATTCACTTCATATTTAGCTCTGAACTGGAATGGGACTTTGTGAAAGACTATGAAAAAAATGTGCAACAGCTTCTTTGGGACAAGTCTGTGGGTGTTCCTGTCCTCACTAGTTCTGGCCAGGGGTAAAAGCCAAAAGGCCAAAGAATTGGGAGAATGGCTGTTGCGGTAGCAGCCCTCTGAGGAATTAGGAATCACCATAAATCTCAAGAGAGGGACTCGTTGCAAAATTCCCAGCCCACATTTGCAGACTCAAGAGGTTCTGGTAAATTTTGTTTCATGTCACAAGAGCAAATAGGGCCTTTCTGGGTGCTTCTCAACCAGGCTCCTGATCCATATCTTTCAAGGTTCACCTATTATCAATGTAAGCAAGGAATGCTACCTAATCCACAATTGGGGACTATTTTTAACAAGCTCATCTGCATTGTTAAAAAAAAATACTGTTTTGGCAAATAAACTAGTCAACTCTGGATACAGTCCTTGTCTCTTAGATTTCTTTTTGGAAAGTTTCTAAGATTTATGGTGGGAATTATTCATGACAGCTGCATTCTTTCCACTGAGCTTAGACCACCATTTGGTCTAATAATTCCTAATTGTGTGTCCATCCTATTCTAACCTTCAGAAGAAAGGGAGTAGTACATTTATTATTTTTTTTTAATCCACAAGAGCAAAACCCAATGATTTCTGTCAGTGATAAACACTATTTTGAAACACAAGATGGCTAGCTTCTGATGAAAAACAAACTCCATTACAATGAATATAGTAGTTGTTTTTCCATATCTCTTTGTCTCTGTTTCCTTCCCCTCTCTGTCTCTCTCTGTGTATCTTTCTGTCTCTCTCCCTCTCTGTCTTTTTCTGTGTGTGTCTGTCTGTTTCTCTGATTCTGTCTCTGTCTCTTTCTGTCTCTTTTTCTCTTTCTGTCTTTGTCTCTCTCTGTGTCTGTCGGTCTGTCTGTCTCTCTCCCCCTTTCTCTCCCACTCTCCTTCTCTCTCCTTGTCTTCTTCATCAAATAGGAAACTTGAAATGCCTGAGTTTCATCATGTTCCAAAGTATTTTTAGCCTACCCGGCAGAAACCCTGATAGCATTTGCAATCATGTTGTTTTCTTGAAAGAGGTGCCTCTCAGAGTGATTTTCTCCAAACTTCACAGAAGCACAACATGGAGCCTTGAAGACATTGCTCATTTTAAAATAATACTTGGTCTAATTATATTTCCAAAATAAGTAGTCTCAAATCCAGCTAGGATAATGTGGTCATGAAAAGGATGTCCAAATCCACCAATTTACATTGGTTTGGTTTGGCTTGACTTTCAAAGTTCTTGGAGCCGAAAGTGGATGGCACGTGAACACTATAATTGGTGTAATATTCTCAGCATTTTGGGGTTGGCCATGTTGTATGCCATCCAAGGGAATGCTAATCAAACCTCAAGACTGGACCTATATAAATTTATACCAGTTACAATTCACTGATATATTCCAGATCATTTTGTGAGATGTAATGCTCTCCATTTTAATATGTGGTTTGTCATCTTCACCTGATTTAGATAATTTAAAGAGTATGATACCAAGAGGACCCAAGACATTTAGGAGTAGAGATACTACTGTCAGAGACTGTTATCAGGCACAAGATAAGTGGTGCTGATATTCTTGAACCCAAAAGGTTTGGGAATTGTGTCAAGTCAGATATATAAACTGAATCGAATGTGTTTTTGCTTTACTCCTTACTTTCTGGTTTCGATCTGAAACCACTCAGCAATCTTTCTTTAGTGTGATTGTGTTCTACAACCACAAGAGCTGCACAGTTCAGAATTACCCACAGTGTCTCCATTTCCCCCTTTTACTCAAAAAGAAAGTAGGATTATTAATTTAGGATAAGGTTACATTGCTTCAATAGTATAGTAATTTCCAGTTGCTCATATGGTGTCTATCCAACCCATGGCATGGTGCCAATCACTCTTGATTACTGATCCTTTTTTTAAATTTCTCTTAGATGAACTTTTTTCTGATACCCCTCTTAAGACCTAAGTAAGAGAGTCTTCCTAAAATATTACAATGTTTTCTGCTTTATATTTTTGAAGATCCCTGATATATTGAAGCAGAAGGCAAATTTAAGGAAGAAATAAAAAGCAAAGAAGCTGGTTCATTTATAAAATCAATACTGCTTATGTGACCAAATCAGGCAAAAAAGAATAATATTTTTAAGTAGATGAATAGAAATGATTATGCCTGAGTTAATTTTGGCGGGAGATGTGAATTCTCTAACTTCACAAAGTAGAGTCCTCTCACATTTTTATACAGTGATATAAAAGAATGAAAGGACTTCATCAATTCCTTTCTAAAAAAATTAAGATACAGATCAGATCATATTACCCTCCTCTTCAAAACTCCTTAGTAGTTCCTCATTTCCTCAGTGATCAAATAGAAACTCATCATCCTGGCATTTACTGTGGGGCCCTACTTTTGCTGATTTATTTTCTATTACTCCTTTTTGTACTCTGTGTTCCCTCCAAACTGAGGTTCTGGCCTTTGTCCAAGCTCAACATTCCATCTCCCACCTTCATGCTTTTGGATGGCATTTAAGAAATTGTCCCACCTCTTAGCATCCTTCCTTTAAGTCTCAGGTTGTGTTAGGTTCTTTGTGAAACCTTTCTAGGCTTTCCTTTCTCCAAGGTATCAATGTTTTAAATTAGTCTATTCATCTGTATATGTTACACTATACTATGTAGGAGAATTTAAGTTTCTTAGGGGCAAAAATGGTTTCATTTTTGCTATTATACCTCTAATGTTTAGCATAGTGTCTTGCATTTAGTGGGTGCTTAATAAATGTTTATTGGATTGGATTCAGTTGGAACTCCCACAGGGCAAGGAACTAATATAGTCAGTTGGTCAAATACTTGGACATA
Source organism: Gymnobelideus leadbeateri (assembly GCA_011680675.1). Lineage (NCBI taxonomy): Eukaryota > Metazoa > Chordata > Mammalia > Diprotodontia > Petauridae > Gymnobelideus > Gymnobelideus leadbeateri. The sequence continues at coordinate 749,742 of WOXC01009786.1, forward strand.
TGGGGGTCATTTGGATGTCTGTTAATCTGATGGTGCTTCTGCCATACACACCCAAATCCCAGTCCAGCTGAGTAGACCTACACTGGGAAAATTTATCCTAAAACCTAAACTTAAAACAAAGGAACATGGATTTCCCTGAAGTGGAGCTCAAAAGCTTCCCACTCTCTACCACGGTTCCCATTCTCTCTCCTATTGCAATGCTGAGACATGACAGATAGGTTATAGGCATTTCCTCTACTTTATACTAGTTTAGGCCAATTCTAGAATATAATTTTAAAGAAAAGTTCATTTACAATTCACTCATCTCCATCCCAGGCTAAACTCTGACTGCCCATCTTTACACACATTATTCTTGCTAATCTGTGAACATGAGTGCAAAAGACAAATGGATTAATCAACCAACAAGCATTTATTAAATACCTATGTGCCAGGTACTGTGCTATATACTGGGGATAAAAATCCAAAAGATATAATTCCTGAGATATAATGCTTGTCTTCACAGAGTTTATATTCTACTACAGATGGGAAAAGGGAGGGACAATATATGGATATACAGAATATTCACAGATAATAAAATAGAGGATAGGGCGGCTGGGTGTTGCAGTGAATACAAGCTCTGGAGTCAGGAGGACTTGCGTTCAAATCCAGCCTCAGACACTTGACACACTTACTAGCCATGTGGCCTTGGGCAAGTCACTTAACCCCAATCGCCCTCCAAAAAGCAAAAAGGAAAAGGAAAAAAAAGAAAATACAGGATACATGCAAAAAAATGTAAAGCAGTTATGCGGAATGAGTCACCAGCAATTATGAGAAACAAGAAAAGCCTATTGAGGGAGATGGTATTTAATCTAAATGTTGAAGGTCTAGAGGTTCTAAAAAACTGAGGTGAAGAGGGTCTATCCCATTCATGGGCACAGAAGCATTTAAAATAAAATGTGTGTCTAGAACAGCCAATGGGGTGGTTTGGTTGGAACATAGAGTTTGTGTATGGGAACAGTTTGTAGCAGAGCTGAAAAGAGACGTTGGAGTAAGATTGTAATCTCAAAATATATTTGTATTTAATAAAGTTCCAGTGTTTAAAAAATGGCCCTTTACCCTTCTAAGTGTGCCCATGATATGACATCCATATCTCCTCTGAGAATTTGTCATTTTATTTACCTCTTCTCTTTCCTTCTCTCTCTTTGGTCTCTATCTTTGGCTCTCTGTGTCTAATCTTCAGTCACTCTTTATCTACTGACTCCTTTCCTAATCCATTCAACATACCCAGATCTCCTCAAACAACAAAAACAATAAAAACCTTTCACTTCACTCTGTAATTCCTTAAATTCTTCATCTCTCTTTCTTTTCACAATATAATAATTAGAAAAAAAGCCATTTATATTCAAAGGCTCCTTTTCCTCAGTCTAACCCACTCACTTTTACACCCATCAAAATACAGATTCTTAAGCCACCAACCAACCAATCCACAAAGTTACTAATAATATCCTAATTGCTAAATCCAATGACTTTTTTTCCCCTCTCTCCTCCTCATTACTGGTCTTTCCCCTAGCTTTTGCCATTGCTAACCACCTCATCCTGGAAAGTAATCTCTTTCCTTCTTATTTTTTCATGACATTGGTTCTTGCTGTTTTTCCTCCTACCTATCTGACTCTCCTCAATCGTCTTTGCTAGATAATCATCCATGACACTTACAAGTGAACACACCACTGGACTCTATCCTGGATTCTCTCTCTCTACACTCTTTCATCAGTTCACATGACTTAAATTATTATCTCCATTCATATGGTCCCCAAATCTACATATGCAGTCATTATCTTTTTTGCTGAGCTTTAGTCCCATATTACCAAAAGTATATTGGTAAATCTCTATCTGTATATCCCACAGGTTTCTCATACTCAACAAAACAGAACTCATCATTTCCACTCAAACTCAGCCTTCCTCCTAATTTCCATATTTCCATCATGGCCATCATCCTTTCAGTTCTCTGAGTTTGCAGCCTAAAATTATATTCAGCTCTTCACTCTTCCTCTCTCACTACCCCATCTCTGATCAGTTGTGAAGGCTTCTTTATTCCACTTCCTTTCCTCCATTCATATGACTACTATCCTGGTTCAGGCCTTCATTTTTCTTGCCTTAACTATCGCAAAATATCTAAAGGAATTTTCCTGCTTCCAAGTTTTCCCCTCTCAAACCCATCCACTACTCTGCTATCAAATTGTAATTCTTTAAAAAAAACACGCTTACCATGTTATTACTCTATTCAAGAAGCATCAGTGACTTCCTATTGTCTCTAAGATCTAACACAATGTCTCTTTTCTTTGATATTGGTAGCCCTTCAGAAACTGTCTCCAACTCATACTTCCAGAGTGACTTCACATTGCCCTTCTTACCCCAGCCCATGCAGAATTACAGGCAAATTCCAGATTTTCTCCCTGAATGACCAATTTCCTACTTTAATGAGTTTATACAGGTGTGTGCCATGTCTAAGATGCTCTCCCTCCTCATCTCCTCTTCTTGGAATCTCTAACTCCCTTCAAGGCTCAGTTCATACTTTCTGTTTACTTTTAATTTGTATTTGTGGAATACAAAGGCGAAAATAACCTTCTTTGGAATAAAACCTTTTTCATTTTTTTTATATCACCTATGGCTAAGACAGCACCTTTTATATTATGGGCATATAATACTTATTGAATCAAAATTAGTATATTTTTCTTACTTTATGTTAAAGTGTTGATTACACTTTGATACATGATGGAAAAATGCAAACTTGCCAAAATTTATATGTAGTTTCATTTTAGAAATATGTCTGTAATTTATTTTACATTGTTCTTTACCCACTGTCCCCTGCTCTTGGTACTAACAGAGTGACTTGCACGTAATAGATACTCAGTTATTAAACTGAAATTCAATGTATTTACTAAAAAAAGATTTCTTTGCACTGAAAACCAGGTTAATGAATAAATTTGGCAATTGTTCTTCTCTGCTATGATCATTAGCTAATATGTTGTATTGTTCTCTGCCTCTTGGTATACCTTGCCCCAATTCAAGCTTTAGCTTAAGTACTACCTTATAGAGGAGGTCTTTCTTGATCCCTCCACTCTCTCCAGTAATTAGTACTCCCCCTGAAATTATTTTGTATTTATTTTTGGTATGCCTATTGAGTCAGGGGTATCTAGGGTGTTCAGGGAGGAATAGCACCTGGAGTGTAGGGGTTTGCTGAGCCCTTTTCAAGGCTGCTCATCGACCTTTGGTATCCACTTGTCACCCAGCTCTCACCTGTGGCTCCAAGAAGCTGTAGTATACACAGTAGCCACACCCATAAAACCATCTTAGCAGACAGTCTAACCAGGTTAAGGGTAAACAACAGACCTAAAACCCATTGGTGAGTTAGGGGGATATTTACCCCAAGCATGTGAACATTCTCCACCTGGATGGAGTGGGTAGATGAGAACAATTGGTTCCAATGGCCCTGAAGACAGATGAAGCAGCTTCTGTAGAGCACTTAAAGTTTGATCAAACATTGAAGACACCAAGGTCATCCACTGCATCCTGGGCCATCACCATTTGTCTTGATTTGTGTCTTGTCATTGAACTGTGATGACTCTGGAAGAGAGAGTAAGGCTGACAATTTTGTGCAACTCTGTCTCACTTAAATCCAATTCATGCACAAATCAAGACATTCACGATAATGTCATTGGTCCTCTTGAAAATGAAGGACGAGCAACAACACATAGTGATTCCTCTCTCTAGAATATAAACGCCCTGAGAACAGGGACTTCTCATTCTCGTCTTTGTATCCCTAACACCTAACACAGTTCCTTATGTAGACCTTATAAATGCTTGTTTACTCAAATTAAAAGTAAATAATTAATGGGATCAATATTCAAGCATTCATGGAACTCTTCCTTGTATGTCCTGTTTTCTGACCCAATTTTTGAACCATACAAGAAAATTGCCTTATTACTTTATAGTCAAAATATAAATTAATGAGTCAAGGTTTGGGGGCAAATATGATGAAATAAAGATCAAACTTCTATTTTCATCTGAAATAATTATTAACAAATCCATGAGTAGAATCATATTCTATGGGCAACTCATAATACCTATTTGCTTACATTGGTAGCACCTTAGTATATTAGTCATTACTACATATCAATAATAAATATTATGCTTGTATTTCCCAAGTATGAGTAAATTATACACTCCTTTCATTTCCTAGCAAGAACCCTGCCCCAGTCAATACCTTCACAGTGATACCATTCTCAGGAAGATACAGGAACTATTTTATTAATAATATATGAAATGTCTACATACTAGGACCCACTTATAGACTTACATACGTACATCCATAGCATATGACTTCACTAATATGTTGTTCAGTCATTTCTCAGTCATGTCTGACTCTTTGTGATGACATTTGGTGTTTTCTTGGCAAAGATATTGGAATCATTTGCCATTTCCTTTTTCAGTTCATTTTATGAATGAGGAAACTGAGGCAAACAGTGTTAAATGACTTGCCCAAAGTGACACAGCTAGTAGGTGTCTGAGGCCAGATTTGAACTCGGGTCTACTGTCTCCAGGCCCAGTCCTCTATCTAATATACCACCTAGCTGATTTCACTAATAGCTGTTCCTTAACATTACCCCAAGTGGATCTTTAGCTACAGGATATACTAGAAGTGGAAATCCATGCTTTAAAAATTCTGTGAGATGTTTCAGCTAAGTTATGTTGTAGAAACAGTGAAGATATAACCAAATACCTTCCTTTAAGCCTTATACCAAAATAGTTTGCAAGTAATATATAATATATAAATCAAGGAAATGTGCCAAATAATAAACATGTAGGAATATGGAGATATTTATGTCATACAAGATAATATTTCATGGCACAGAAAGGCTTTGTCAAGCCTGAATTCTGAATTGCTTGTAGTTGGGAGAGCAGGCACCACCAAGAAACTATTCCTATTAAATCTGAAGTCTGTTATTTGTGTTATACATGCTATCAAGAGTAATATTAGTGTTTGAATATGACTTTCCACCCTTGCCTTTCAGTTTCTTTGATTACTTAGTAATAGACCTAATGCCATGGGGATTATATGTATGAAAAATCTGATTTATCAAATATACTGTCCTGTGAAATTCACCTGGCTTTCAATTATTGGGAATCAATTCTCAAGTCATCTAAACCAACATCCACCTTCTGGATAAGATTCTTTCCTTGGGGGATGGGGGGAGGATCTTTTTTTTTGAGTGTTCATTGTGCAAAGGAGCACTAAGTACTTTTAACTCCCTAGATCATCATATTAAATGTTTGAAATAGGATTTTGAATTTGTGTCTTCAAATACCTAGACCAGTACCTGCTCTTGCTATATTTGGAACAGAACTAAACCCTTGGGTTATTTTGGCTTTCCACAAGAGGGCGTAACACGCATATGCCTGGCAGCCCTGTTTTGATTGTAAATCCCTGACTGAATTCCAGGCTTCTTCCAGGGAAGAGAAGAGTTGTGGTTAGCATGCTCACTGTAACTCCATACTGTCTACTGCCATCCCAAGCTTCTATTAAACATTCATATTAATTAATGATGAAATGACTAAAATACCTCTGGAAAAAAATGATAAAGTCAGGATTAGCTAACTTTGGTTTTACATATATTTATATTTTGTTATTATTGCAATCAGAGCTAAAATGTCAGATTTTATTATTTTTCCTCTGAATGGGAGGAGACATTTGATAGCGATTCACTGTACCATTCCTCTTCACATTCATTAAGATATATTTTTTCATTGTTGTTTTCCTGTCACTCACTTCTGATAGCAAGTGCTTACATGAGCCCATATGAAATATGCACCTCTATTTCCAGGTCTGGATGTTGATGGAATATATCGAGTTAGTGGCAATCTGGCAACAATACAGAAGCTACGATTTATTGTCAATCAAGGTAAGTGATTCCTTCCCCTCAGTCATTTTTTTAGTTCTCTTCCATCACTAACTATATTTCAGACTCTGCTATAGGCAGTGGATATAGGTTGATGAGTTGAAGGGAAAGAGAAAAGTTGAAGAAGTACAAAGAATAATTAAGCAGAGAGGGAAAGAATAATGGACAGTTGGTGGTGGAGAAAGGGGGGGATAGAGAGCTAAAAATGGATGGTAGATAGAAGAGTACAGATCAACTGGTGGTGACAAAAAACATGGATAATGAACAGACTAAGACAAACTGGGAGGAGGAGAAATCAGAGAGAAAAAGGACTACATTTTTAAAATAGAATAATGAAATATACATTGGAATCATATGTAAGAGTTCAGAAAGATAAGGAATAAAATCATAAAACTTGGAAATATATGGAGAAAACCAAGGAGACTTAAACATCTTGAAATTAGAATTAATTTTTTAAAATATCTTTTCATTTTCATCAAATTTATGGGATTCTCTGTTTTGTATTTCTATCTTTTTTAAACTATGATTCTACTTATCAGAAAAAAAAACTTATCAGGAGTTGATAACTTTTCTATGATTGTCATTTGGCAGTAATAAGGAAACATAAGTGTACCTAAAAGTATTCTGAGCATAAAACACTCTTGCTTTCAGATGTAGAATATAACCTCACTAGAAATGTATTAGAAATTAACAATAAACATAGGCCAAAAATTCTGGACCTCTTTTTTTTTCCCTTCCCATTCTCCCTCCAAAGGATGTTCAGCAGGCTAGACACTAAAACCTTGATGGAGCAAAACAGAATAATGAATGGTCTTTTAGATATTGGCCACATTTGGTGGTGTCTGTTGATATCGGGAACATTTGAGGAAAAGAATCAATGGAAGAAGATAACATTCCAGTTGGGTAATCATTGTAAACATCATAGACAGTCATGCTGAACAGAGAAAACCAAGCAGGGTATATAAATGAGAGATCACTATCACTGGACATATAATGGATAAGGTCTATTCTTGAGTCGAGACATTTGGAATCTTAAAGAAATCGTAAGTAGTGTTCTCAGAAAACTACTGTTTCACCGATAAACATGCTATATATTTGTCTTTATTGTTCTTAGCTTACCTTTTTTCATTGTTGTTCCCAAAAGTAGTGGGTTAGCCACTGAATATATTTACTGAATAAAGAGGTTATCAGAGTTCTCTGGTGTATTCTATTAAGTTTTGTGTTAGAAGGAGAAGTCAGTGTTGTCTGACATGTCTTTCTGATGGGCAAAGACTATGATAAGTCTAAACCTAAGAATCAGAGAGAAAGTAATATCTATTTAGTATACACATAGGGATGTGTGTGTGTGAGTGGGTAGGGGTGTGTGTGTGTGTGGGTGTGGGTGTGTGGGTAGGTGGGTGTGGGTTAGGGGTTGGGGGATGGAAGGCCGCAGAGAAGTGGGGGGAGAACAGACTGAGGCTTAGGAGACTTTCACTTGACTCTAGAGGTCCTCTATAGTATCTCCTTTCCTTAGATATACCCTTTAAATTAAAACACACTTTTTAGCATTTGGCAGCCTTTAAAAGTGACCATCATTTCTAATATCACTATAGCTTGTCACCGCTGAATATTTGTTAATTTTTCTGAACCTTTGGCTTTTTAAAATTAAATTTAAGTTTTTTAATTAACAAAAATCTGTGTTTTCTCCTCCTCTCCCCATGTGCAGTGGAGGGTAGAGGGACCCTTATAACAAATAGGCATAGTCTAGCAAAATAAATTCCCACATTGCGTACATGTGCCCAAACACACACACACGCACACACACACACACACACACACACACACACACACAATTCTTCACCTTAAGTCTATCAGTTATCTTTCAGGAGGTGAGTAGAAGCCTTCTGCAGTCAGAGTTGGTCATGCATTAATCAGAGTTCTTAAGTCTTTCAAAGTTGTTTGCCTCTACAATGTTGTTATTTTGCATAGAGTTCTTGTAATTCTGCTTACTTCTTTCTGCATCAGTCCATCCAAGTGTTCCCAGGATTCCCTGAAACCATATCTTCCATCATTTCTTCTAGGATTGCAGTATTCCTTTACATTCATATCTTTTGTATATAACAGGTTGCTTTTCAACCTGGAGAAGCAGCCTAGTGAGGGAGAAGTGTAATAGTTTAATAGAAAGAGCTGGGTCTTCCTTTGAAAGAACTGGCTTTGAATCCTAGGACTGCCGCTTACTATCTGTATAGATTTATACAAGCCACTTAACCTTCTGATCTAAATGACTTCTAAGGTCCCTAATAGGTTTAAATTCTATATCCATCACCAACTTTATTCATATCAGCCCAATATGAGTAAGATGAGGGGGGGAAAAGTATGAATTGGGCCCAGCCTCATTTTTGTTCCCTTTTCAATTAGCTAAAATCATTCCTGCAATATATTTTGTGCTGGAAGTATATCCTGATTGGGATTCTAGACAGCTGGGCAACACATTTTTCCTACAGAAAAGAAATCTGAAAACAGAAGCAGCACTAGAAACAAACACTAGTTGCATTTCCTGCCTTAAAAAATATGCTCAGCAGTATGAAAAGGCAAAAAAAAAAATCATCTGCAATGAAAATATGAAATCTGTCCATCTTGTCTTTTGTAATCTAAACTTCACCATCCTCTAAGGCTTTGTAATTCCTCATGTTTTCATGAGATTTGACAATGTAAAGCTGGACAGAAGGCCTTAGTTGGTATCTGGTAGCACTGAATTGTCAGTAAACTATCTGGTTTATAGCACTGTCAAAATAGAACACACAGAATACAAATAATGCTACATTAGGACTTTTGACACTCTCTACTATGTCCAAATTTTTATAAAAATGACTTTGTATTAGATGGTCAAAGGAGAGCATACACAGCCAATTCTCAATTATCAGTGATCAGATTATCTTTTTAATGAATCACTTACAGGAGACCTGTAACCTCCTCCCTTATGTCACCCATCTGGGTCCTAGTCTACTGACAGCAGAACCAAACCAGGAGGGCAGTCAAGGCTGGGCACAGAAAATGTTGCATTGTCTAAGCATATGGTTCTGTGTGTGTGTGCATGCATGCATGTATGGGTGTGTGGGTGGGTGTATTGGGACTGAGGGGGTCCTAAGGAGGTGAAATGACAAACCATGTGAAAGTGCTTTGAAAAGCATAACATACTATAGCAATTAATAGTGTTAATTATTAATATCATAATTATTCACAAATGAAATTTAAATTATTGTATTTTGTTTTAACATTAAAACTTATTTTCTACTTTAGCCATTAACCAGGGTAATTGGGATTTGGCTTTATGTTGAGATGAATAAGATTCATTCTGTTTTCACTCGTAATTTTCTTTCATCTTCTTCACTGTTATAACACTCAGTAATATTAAATACACCCTTCAGTCCACATTTAACTTGTTTCATTGTTCTCTAAATCCGAAAATATCATTGGGGACTGGATATTTTTATTAATGCATCCAGATCTGTATTTCAATCAAACTGGATTTTGATTGTATAAGCCAAATAAATATCTTTTTAAAAAATTCACCCCAGTGACAACAAATATTTGAGTGCTTGCATAATGAGGAAATCTGCATTTAATATATGTCATACATATACCATCAACTCTTTTTTTCACTAGTGCACTGGTTGTATTCTGCTTATTGGTGATAGTAAATAATATTGAACTGGCAGTATTTGCATTGTGCAAACAACAAAATTGTTCAGCAGTTGCGATGTCTTATAACTTCAAGCTGCCCTGAGCACCATCACCATGCCAGAAACTTTTCTCTTTGTTTAGGCTTAATGACACATTGATACCATAGAAACATCTTAAAAATTTCCAATAGAATATATGCTCTTTGAGAGTAGAGACCATTTTATTTTTATTTTTTATATCCCCAACAAATAACATAAGGTCTTGCTCATCATGAGCATTTAATAAGTGGTTGTTGAATTGGATTGAATTTTTAGAAAAAATGGCTTTCTGAATTTGTGGTTCTGCTCCATCTCTTGGTGCAACAGTGAAAAATGTATGAACCTTCTAGATCAACTGGGTGAGAGTTCTTATTTTTCTTCTGCTTGTGCCATCTTTAAGCAGTGTGTTGGTTTTCTCCAGTAAAATAGGGTACATGAACCTAGATCTCAGAGTATCCTAGATCTGAGATCTTATACTAATGCTACAGAGTATTGTATGATCTCATCATCACATTCTAATGCAAAGCATAGGCTTTAGCATATAAGATCCTGGGTCATTGTTTAAAGACTTCTGACAATGGGACTTTTAAGATCCCACTATTTTTTTAAAATTAATCTACCTTCTCATTCTGCCCCCTTATTTTTCAGGACGTTTCCTACAAGTAATATGCTGCTGGTTTTCAAATATTTTTCTAAAAAATCAGATAAAGCCTGTATAATCCTCTTCCTTCTGCAAAGAGCAGCCTGTTTTAAGATTCTAAAGAGGATAAATAGCCATAAGGTTAGAAGCAACTCAATGTAAAAGAAAGAGGGCTGAATTTGAAATCAGGTCATCTGGATTGAAATTCCAGCTCTAACATCTACCAATTTAGCACAAGTTAACCTCCGGAAAATGAGGCAAATAATATTTGTACTCCCTAACTCATGAGCATGTGTCAAAAAGTACCCTATTAACACTAAAGTATCACAATGTTATGATGAAGGTATTGTTTAGACACGGCAGCTAGGAGGCACAACAGACAGCATGGGGGGGCCTGGATTCAGGAAGATTCCTGAAGTGCAAATTTGGTCCTAGACACTTACTAGCTGTGTTACCTTGTTTGCCTTATTTTCTTCCTCTGTAAAATGAACTGGAGAAAGAAATGGCAAACCACTCCAATATCATTGCCAAGAAAATGCCAAGTGAGGTCACAAAGAGCTGGAAACTACTGGACAACAAACTGTTTAGTTATCTTTGTTCACCCTTAAGGAAAATGAACAAAAATTACCTGTAGACTTTCTAGAAAGAAAAGGGAAAACCTGTGGATAGTGGATATTGAACAAATCTCTACATAAGGAAGACCCTAGCTTCCAGATTCACCTCTGATACCTCTATAGTATGTGACCTGTATAAATCAAATAATGCTCTAGTAGACAACTAATAATTTTTTTAATTGGGGCAGCTAAGTAGCACAGTGAATAGAATACCGGCTCTGGAGTCAGGAGGACCTGAGTTCAAATCTGGCCTCAGATACTAGCTGTGTCACCTTGGGCAAGTCACTTAACCCTAATTGCCTTGCCTTCCCCTCTCCAAAAAAATAAAATAGGTTTTACATTAGTAGAGGACGTTACCTCACCTGAGAGTTCTCTGTGCTGATGAAATCACAAATCCAGTGTCAATATCCTTCCTGTCAAGTACAAGGGCCCAAGTCCTAAATAAATGGACAGGCCTTGAAAAGATCTTTCATAAGATTGTAGAATTAGAAGTAGAAGGAACCTCATAAATCAGCCAGTTCAAATCCTTCATTTTACAGATTAAGAAATTGAGATCCAAGAAAGTTAAATGATTTGCTCAAGGTCCCACAGCTCTAGGTAATAAAGCTGGGATTTGAAGCCCAGACCTCTAATTTCGAAGCCAGAATTCTTTCCACTCTGCTATCTCCCTTCAGAGTATGTTTAGTGGATTACACTAAAAAAGATTCCTCCACCTACCTGTATATCCCCAGAACAGGTGAGGAATAGATCTTAGTAGGAATTTGGGCAATTTTCTTCATGTAATCAGAGAGTATAAAGGAAGTCTTTGTAATACACTTAACAAACACCAGGAAGAATACAATATATACCTCCCATCTTCTGGATACCCATGGAAAGAACTGGGTATATGTGTATGTTTAAACAGAGAAGGAAAATGTCATCCTTTCAATTTTTTTTGGTTGCATAGTTTGGATATCTTTGTTCACCCAAATCCTATTGGAATAGAAATAAAAAATTGACTATGGTTTTAAATAGATGGCATCACTTGTTTTGATCACACTGAGAATTTGCACTCACCCGTGCAAATCAAACTATCAGAGGCCCTATGTTGTGTTATCAATTGTACCTAAACTGTATTTCTATAGATTGGACCTTAGAGCAAAGCAAAGTATTAACCTTAGTAGCTGTCTCTGTGCTGTTATTATCTGCAGCATCAGAAATTGAATAAAAGAAGGGAAAACTGAGAAAGGATGTGAACAATTGGCAGTTTCATCGTGAAATAAACAATTGGATGAAGCAGGGAAAGATCTAGAGTGGGATTTTCGAACCTACAGTCCTGTTTTCATAAAACAACCCCTGTATCAAGTTCATTCATTTTTCTATCAAGTGAATTGATTTTGCCTTCTTATTATTTTTTGAAGTAAAGTATTTCCTTAAGCTGACTTCACTCTGGTCACCAACATCAACAACAACAAAACAAACCATGTTATTTGCTTTATCCTATTCCACAGGGTAGTGGTTTTTTTTTTTTTTATGTTTCGTTTTTTGGGGTTTTTTTAGGGTTGGGTTTTTTTGAAAGGCAGATCATTGATATTACACCTTTTTGGCTTCCTTATGACAAGATTATCTTTTAACAATGATTTATTTTTCCCATTAAAAGCTGAAAAGATCATTTAATCATAAAAGAGCCAGACTATTACATCTTTTGGGGCTTTAGAAACTTTCTTAGCCCTCATTTTTCACCTCCATTGCATCAGTGACCTAGGAGTTCCAGGGCCTACTGCTGACAGCACTTCACTTTGTTTTCAGGACTTTAAGAGAATGCCCTCTCACTGCTGAAAGATGCTGCCCATAGACGTCAAACCAATAGTGGCTCCTCTGCACTTTGCATGTAGGTTTCAGGGTTTGACCTAGCATTGCAAAAGCTTGTATCTGGCTCACTTAAGCCCCTAAAGATCACAGTGTCTGGATGTAGTATAGAAAGAGCCCTAGGCTTTGAGCTAAGAACTTAGTTCAATTCTCACCTGTAACACATATTCTCATCTGACCTGAGCTTTAATTTTCTTATGTCTAAAATGGCATAATACATGACGTTTCTGCCTCATAAGACCATTTGGTAAGCTCAAATGAGATACAGTTTGTGAAGTGCATTGAAATCATTAAAGTGCTATCTATAAAAACATCTAGTACTATTACTTCCTATGTAATGCCTGATCCACAAAGCACACATTTCTGACTTGATATAAATTTCAACCAAAGAACAGATTGTATTAATCAATCAGCAAACATTTATTTGCTGTCTATTTTAAGGGGCATTTCACTTAAGATATAAATACAACAAGTGATATTATATTCACTTTTAGGGGACACTAACATTCTTTCATGGAGACAAGATGTATATACACATATATAGTTTTATACAAAACGTTTTCATAAAATACAAAATTAATATACGTATTATTAGTATAAATTATATAATATGCACAATTATTGTATAAATTATATAATATACATAATATAAATGCAAGGTAATTTGAATGAGAAGGTAGTAGCAGTTGAGGAGAAGAAATGCTTCATAAAGGTAACATTTGAGTTATATCTTGAAGAAAAAGAAGGATTCTACAAGGTTGAAGTATTGGGCAAGAGATAGCCAGTACATGGAGATGAGGGATATGGCTCTCTGTGCCATGTATGAGGAACACAAAGAAGGTCAGTTTGGCTAGACTGTAAAGTGTGGGAGGGGAAGTAATGTATAATCAGACCAGAAAGATAGGTTGGAGTCACGTTGTAAAGGACTTTAAAATGCAAACATAAGAGTTTATATTTTATCCAGAGACAGGAGCCACTGGAGTTTATTGAATAGGGGAGTAATATGGTCAGAACTCAGCTTAAGGAAAATCACTTCAGCATCTCTGTGGAGACTAGATTGAAAAAGAGAGATGTGAGGTAGAAGGTCAAATAGGAAGCCATTGCAATAGTCCAGGCAAGAGATGAAGAGAGCCTGAAGAAGGGTTATAGCCATGTAAATTGAAAGAAGGGGCCAGAAATGTTGTGGCAGTGGCAAGATTTGGCAGTTGATTTGACATGTAGGGGAAGAGTGAGAAGTTGAGTTTGATGCCAAAGTAATGAACCTGGGAAACTGGAAGAATGGCACGATGCCTTGGACAGAAATAAGGGAATTCAGAAAAGGGAGGTAAAGATAAGATCTTTTGGAGTATGTTGAGTTTGAGATATCTCCAGAATATTGAGTTTTAAATGACCAATAGGCTACCAGTAATGTGAGACTGAGGTTCAGAGGAGACACTGGAGTTAGATGTATACATCTGTGAATTATATACTCGGAGATCAATAGTTGAAGCAGAGGGCCCAGGGAAACAAATAGTTAGAGGGTATGAAATGAATGGTAAATCAGCAAGGAATACTGAGGTAAGACAGGTTGAAGATTTCTCTCTTCATGTTTCAATCTGTTTCATCTGTCATTTTGATTTCTTAAAAAATAATGCAAACAACATGGGATTCACACAAATGTATAGAACCAAAGTGAAAACTATGGTAATACTGAACAGTATCTATAATCCTTCCCTGTTTTAACCAGTTATGGAATTCATGACAAACTGACCTTCATTTTACTCCTTTTTTCTGCACCTCTGAAACAGCAATTACTATCACATTTTACTAAATGAGCTAAATGAACCTTTTCCCCCTCTCTCTTTAGCTCCAGAATGACCATAATCCCCCTTTCCAGAATACCTGGTGTTTGTGCAGCTGGTAAAGATATTGACCTTATGTTAGGGAATTACCTTGGCAATCCCTAGAGGGAGACCTTAAATTTCAACCAAGAAGCCGATGGGAATGTACAGATTGCCCAATTACAAAAGAGACTATTTCAGAGTTTTTAATATGGTCTTAGGGAAAAGAGAGCTCTCTCCAAGAATTGAAAATCATCATAATGTATTTGATATATACAAAACCTATGATGTTTCTTGAGTTCAGGTAACTGATTTCTATTTGACATAATGACATTTTTCTTTAAGGATTTTAATTCTCCTGCCTTGCATTAATTTCTTCTCCATCCTGCATGAACATCAAAAAGTTAAAAATAAAGAACAAGGAAACAGATTAAGTAGCAAAAGAGTATATGTTAACTAATCAGAAGATTGTAATAATAGATCTAGTTGTTAAACTAAGAAAGGAGTACCAATCTGAGTACAATTTATTCCTCTGCATATGACAAAGTTCACAAGCTGGCATTAACTCTGCCTCTTGGCTAAAGGCAATACTAGAAAAAAAATCTGCACACAACTTCAAAATTGGAATTTGGAGTCAGGTTAGTAATAAGAGCAAAACCACTGTCAATATTTCTCAAAATTGCAAGAATTTTCAAATAATGCAGACTCTTTGTAAGCAAATTTGAAAGCGAAAAGAATTCTACTAAAAAAGTTATCATTAAATATTAGAAATTAGTCTAATTTCATCATGTTTTCAATGTTGAAAAAAGTGTTTGCTGGAGAAGAAAGTCGTTCACATAATAGAATCGAATACACTGTAGCAACCTAATAATAATGTCTTAGGGCTCAGAGATCTAGAAATAGGAGATCCCTCAACAGACTTATTGTTTGACCCTTTCATTTTAAAGATAAGAAAATTAAGTTATAAGGAGATTAAGTCACTTGCCCAAGGCCACACAGGTGGCAAATGTCAGAGGAAAGATTTGAACCCAAGTTCTGACTTCCAGAGCCAATGCTGGGTCCCTGCTCAGGGTGAAAATACTTTCCTATGAACTCCTTATAGTAATTAAGTTCCCTTGAATAAAGTCCCAAAAAGACTCAATATGTCATATAATGATGGTTAATCAACCACTCCCCAAAGGTTGCTGTCCGTTTTTGAAGAGGATCAAAATGACATCACTATGCTAGAGTCAAGTTTTAGTGTGTCCGACCATGACTGATCAGATTAATTTGAGCTTGGAATGTTCTACCACAGATTGGACACAAATAGTTCACGTGAACATTTGGGGTAGATACGCTAAATTTGCACATCCCGTGTTTCCTTTAAGCTGTTTCAATTCTGCTATGCTCATAAAGTACAACACCTTCTCTGATGGGGGTATAACATGCTGAGTGGTCCTGTGCCAGCGTCTCTCATATCACACAATCAATTCCAAAGTTCTTACAAGAGACCTTGAGTGTGTCCTTGTATCTTCTGACCATCATTTGAACACTTGCCCTGTGTGGGTTCTCCACAAAATAGTCTTTTTGGTAAGCATACATTTTGCATTTGAACATTGTTTTATACTCAGGAAGAAAAAAGTTGATACCCCATACAGTTTCACCAACATTAAGCAGTAGAGTCATCAAACCCCAGGCATATTTGATCATACCCATTAGATATAAGCTAGAGAAAAATGCACATAGATAGGGTTTAGTCACATGGTATAGCTAGAAGTCTCTTTGTACTCCAAAGGCCAAGATTTGGGGAGAGTCAGGAAGAGTCATATAAGAGTTGGAAGAGAAGGTAATGGTACTTTTAAGACCCCTCTTAATCCCTAGCACCCATATTTTAATAGTATGTCCTCCACAAAGGAAATTATTGTTCCCAGTAATTAGTTATGATAAGTCATTTATACTGAAACATCAGCTTCCCCAAAAAACCTCCAAAGAATTTGGTGTTCTTTATAAACATTTACTAAGAGGATGATTTTTGGAAGAGAAAAAGGATTATTGTCATCACCGATCTGCTTCAGAAATCCCCAAATCTCTTTTGGAAAAGGAACTTGTCTATTTCTCTGAAGTCTGAAGATCACTGGGCAGGGATTACTTTGTGACATCCTGACAGCAGAGTCCATAAAGGAAACAAGGCATCCAGTGCCTTTGAAGTCCTTTTTAAACTTATTGCTGGCAATCTGGGGTATAACAGAAAGGGGGATGTTAGCAGGGACAACCATTTGAGATATCTGAGACATTGATTTACCAGTGGCAGACCCTAATTTATTGAAGACCCTAGCACTAGAACCCAAGGTAAAGGCAATGATTAAAAAAAAATTAGTGGGGATTCAGAGAATATTTGGAAGACTTACACAAATATATGAATCATAAATAAAATAACACCAGGAAAAAATACACATGACTATAACAACATAAAGAGAAAGAGTGGACAGGGGTGGAGCCAAGATGGCGGAGTAGAAACAGCTCGTCCAAGCCTCTCTGCCCCCAGATTCCCCACAAACAATGTAAAAAAGGACTGTGAACAACTTCTGGAGCTCCAGCACCCACAGAACGACACAGAGAAGCTAACCTCCCGCTGAGGACAGCCCAGCAGCCCTGCAGGAAGGACCAGCACAGCGGGTCTGGGAGCCGGCAACTCGCAGAGCGCAGGAGCCCAGCGGAGCCGAGCCCAGGTCCAAGTGAGCCGAGGTTTTAGCCCCAGGGCGGCAGGGCCAGCAGCCAGCTGGAGGAACCCCAGAACACCAGGAGCTGTGGCAACTCCAGAATTATCAACATAGACATGCCTAGGACAAAGTAAGAGGTTAGTGTCCTATGGACTTTGGGACCTGTATTTGGGGAATGCGTCAGCTCCCTCCCCTGGGGGCTAGAAGCTGCTGAGGAGAAACGCCATTTTGTAGTTTTCATAGGCATTTCCGGCTCCCAGCCTACAAATCGTGGGGAGATCCAGCGATCAGTCTTGGGGGGTAATCGCTCTTGCTTTAACCTCCCTGGATCTGGATTGTGATCTAGGGTGGAAGTTGTGGGTGGGTTTACAGCTTGCCAGAAACGGAAGTTGCCCCCCACACGTTCGGGACGAAAATTCCTCTATCTGGCCTTAAAGCCATAGTGTGGCAACAAGCCCAAAAGTCAAGCAATTAAGTGGCAACATGCCAAGGCAAAGGAAACAGAAAAATGCAACCCTAGACTCCTATTTTGGGGGCATAGAGCGGGAAAAGGACTGTGAGGTCAGAAGTCCTGCTCCAAAAGCCCCAGGGGAAAACATGAGCGGGTTGCAGGCCAGAGAGGACCTTAAGAAGGACTTTAAAAATCAAATAAGAGAAGTGGAGGAAAAATTGGAAAGAGAAATGAGAAGGATGCAGGAAAAGTATGAAATGAGGGTCAACAGCTTGACTGAGGAAAACAACACCTTAAAAAATAGACTAGCTCAAATGGCAAAGGAGGCCCAAAAGGGCAATGAGGAGAAGAATGCCTTAAAAAGTCGAATTTGCCAGATGGAAAAGAATCTCAAAAGTTCACTGAGGAGATTCATTCCTTCAGAGTTAGACTGGAGCAAATGGAAGCTAGTGACTTTATGAGAAATCAAGATGCTGTTAAGCAGATCCAAACAAATGAAAGATTAGAAGGCAATGTGAAATATCTCATGGGAAAAACCACTGACCTGGAGAGTAGATCCAGGAGAGACAATTTAAAAATTATTGGACTACCTGAAAGCCATGATCAAGGAAAGAACCTAGAAATCACCCTTCAAGAAATTCTCAAGGAAAACTGCCCTGATGTTTTAGATCCAGAGGGCAAAATAGAGGTTGAAAGAATCCACTGATCACCTCCTGAAAAAGATCCCAAAAAGAAAACTCCCAGGAATATTATAGCCAGGTTCCAGAATCCCCAGATCAAGGAGAAAATACTACAAGCAGCCAGGAAGAAATAATTTCAATATTGTGGAAACACAATCAGAATAGCCCAGGACCTGGCAGCTTCTACACTGAGGGATTGAAGGGCATGGAATATGATATTCCAGAGGGCAAAAGAACTGGGAATGAACCCAAGGGTCACCTACCCAGCAAAACTGAGTATTTTGTTTCAGGGAAAATATGGTCATTCAGTGGAATAGAGGACTTTCAAGCATTCTTGAGGAAAAAACCAGAGTTGAATAGAAAATTTGACATCCAGACACAAGAAGTAAGAGATGCCTGAGAAGGTAATCAGGGAAAAGAAATCAAAAGGAACTTATCAAAGTTGAACTATTTACATTCCTATATGGAAAAGCAATATCTGTGACTGATGATATCTTTCTCACTATGAAAATAATGGAAGAAGGGGGTGTGGTCATATGAATACATATGTGAATGTGTGTATATGGTTACAGTTATATATGGATAGAGGGCATAGGTTGAATTTGTTGGGAAGGGAGAATACTCAAGGGATGAAATTATGAGGTGAGAGAGGAAAGTGGCAAGAGGAGATGGGGAGAGACAGGGTAGGGTAAACTATCTCATGTAGAAGAAGCAAGGGGAAGTGGTTGCAAAGGAGGGGGAGAATAAGGAAGGCTAAAAAGGCAAAACCACATTCACATTGAATTTGGTTCAGGGAGAAAATGACATACATACTAAATGGGATATCTCAACCTGCAGCAGGATAGGGGGAAGGTGGATGAGAGGAGGGATGATGGATGGGAGGGCATCCTTGGGGTGAGGGGAGGTTGGAAGTACCCACTATAGAAGAGGGACAGGATCATGTAGGGAATGGACCAGGTGGGGGGTGGGATGAGTGGGAGGGAATTATAAGCAGCCTTGTACAATATATCTACTATGATAATGTTTTGCATAGCTAGACATGTACAACATATACTGAATTACTTATCTCCCCAGAGGGAATGGGTGACAAGGGAAGAAAGAAATGGATCTGAAATTCAAGGTCTTAAGATTAAATGTTTCAAATATATATAAATACTATTATTAATACTCTTTTGCTTGTAATTGGGAGATAAGATGTGCAGGCATTGGGACATAAAGATTCACCTTCCTCTAATGGAAAAGTCGACGGGGGTGTGGCAGAAAGTATGGGAGAGAGCAGATTGGAGGAAGCTATATCTTGTGGGACTGCTATTCTGGGAGTGTGGGTAGGGGAAAAACGGGGGGGGGATGATTGTAACTCAAAATCTGGTGGAAATGAGTGATGTAAAA